>WBMW01005934.1:5359806-5396405 GCA_013396635.1 Penelope pileata
TTTTTTGGGGGGGGGGGCGGGGGGGGAGGGGGGGTAACAGTCTATTCCAGGCAACCAAGTTCAGCTGAAAATGCGCCAAGCACAAAAATCAACCAGAGTAGCAGCTTGCAAATATATAAACAGTAAAAATCAAGTCTGCTGCTTCAGTGTCATATTCTTCGACTAAATTCATCCAGTCAACTCAATACAAAACTAGAAGCTCTTTCGTAACTTCTACAGTTATCAATAGGTTTCTTCTTTTCAATGTGAAATAATACTTTGAGATGAGCTATGTACAGAATGTGGTCAATTCAAGCTGTAATATAAATATAAATGTTTTCTTTTAAAAAGTATTTTACAGACAGATAATGTTATATACATTTGCTTTTTTTAATTCTGGGCTACAAAGAAAATTAAGGGCACTGATACATGCAGGAAGTAAAACTACACAAACTATACTGCAAAATGCATAGGAATTGAGCAGACTCATGTGCATCCTTTAAAAGCAATTAGTTTTGTCTAACAAGGGTACTCTGGGGACAATCTGTCCCATTCCAACCAGCAAATTAGCACTTTCCCTACTGAATGACTATTTTTAGTGTTTTGCGTATTTTTAATGAGAAATAAATGTTTCTTACTACATGATAAAGTATATGATGTTTTTAAAAATTCTCCAGGGGTTAATTGGTTAATTCTTCTCCGAAAATTAAACCCTTAGTGAATACAAAGCAGCAACAAATACCATACACAACACCACGTGCGCATGCACACACGTGCACACACACACACTCATCCCCTTCCCCTTCCCCCTCCCCAGCCTCCCTCCAAGTTCACTCAGTTAAGTTCACTCCAGTTTTGCCTGGGCCGTCATTTAGTCCTCAAGCTTACTTCTCAAGTCTGCTGTTGCCTTTCCTTTGTTCAAAAACCAGTAGTTTTGTTCTTGCACACTCAAGTAAGAAAAAGCTGCAGTTCAAAATAATGCAAACAATTTCACTCTTGTTATTAATCTTTTGTTTTAATCATAGTACTTGATAAACAGTTGAACAGGATCCTAGTTTAACAGAAAGATAAACAAGAACACTGATGACAACTCGTTACAACTGCCTTAATGTACCTTCTGCTTAATGAAAATCCATATACGTAATAAAGTATTTTTGGAGGACACCCCAAAAGAAAACAACTTGCTGGTTGAGCAACAGAAACAACTTCCTTTTTGCTGTTATGCTGAAATCAAAGTCATTTATATATAAAAATAAATGTTATGTTCTAACAAGAACATTTTAGACAATTACATCTGTGCTTAACAAAAAATATTGGTCACTCGAGACTAGAATAATTAATATTTTAAAGGTTTTTAGATTATCAGAATGTATGGATACAACTCAACACAAACTGTAGCTGAAGGGAAACAGGACTGAAAATATCAATTTGACCATCTGGAATAAAAATGCAACTAAATTAACTAATTAAATATTTAAAATACTACCATGGAATGTGACAGTAGATATGGTCCATACCTACTACATCAGAGGGAAGGGAAGTTTAACATGTAATAATTCGTACCTTACACATTTAGTTAAATATAAACATTTGTTATTTATACATAAAGTTGCTTCCAAAAAACTATTAATAAGTGATTTAGTTGCACTTAAAATCAGTTTCATTTCTCATTTGCCGAGTATTAACTTTTCTTAATCTTAAATCAACTGTCACTAGTGCACTTTTAGTTAAAATTTCCCCTCAGATAAGTTTTAATCCTTTTAAAAGAGCCCCCTCACCTAAACCATGAATGTACAAAGTGGCAAAAGTTAATCCCTTTTAGTATAATCATAGTTTATATACTCATTTTATAGCCAATAATAAGAACAGGCTTTCCTTTGCAAAATCTCCTTCACAACTCGCAACAACCGCCACGCGCTGAAAGGAAATAGTGAGGCGTGGCTAGCGCTTGTAAAATGCCAAGGTCTGACAAGTCTTGTTGCTTCTTCCCCACCGAGCATCTCTTACACGAAAGAAGATTCCCTTCGGCTCGCCAAAAAGCTTCCACAAATCCAAGTTAGATGCTTCCTGGAAACAAAGATTTTCAGCTCTGTTTGGCACAAGACTGATTCATCCTGCAGCTTTATGCTTCCCTCCACAGCACCCACACGCCTCACCGCAGTGATGGCATGCTCTCAAGGGGAGGTAGCAGCACATACACGGCGCAATGAATGACAGCGCTACCAGTGCTAACCAGCGTAAGCAGAACTTGTCATCACTAGTGTCACATGAGCAAGGATCAGAAAAGTCTCCTTCCGAGTCTGACATGCAGTGATACAGCATGCTCTCTGCGCAAAGCATGCAACTAACTTGGTAGATAAATCTTTTAATAGGATCTGGAGCATCTTGACATTTTCCTCTGCCATTATCTTCATGATTAAACCTTTCCTGGCAGTATATACAGCGGGAACGCTCACCATCCTCTTTTCTTCTTTTTGAATTTTTAAATTTTGAGGAAGGCTGAGTTTTAAATACCACAGAACTCTTTGAGTCTTTCAGGGAATTCAACTTAGTTCCATCCCCACATGGGTATAAATAGTCAGATTTTTTACTGTCTGATTTAGAAAATGGTATATTTGAGTCTGTGTCATCCCTCTCCAGGTCGTTCTTCCACATGTCAGGATGCCTGTAGTCTGCATAACGACGTATCAAAATATCACGAGGGTTTATTCTAACGATTTCATCTTCATCCTGAAAGCTAACATGTCTGATTGGCTTCAGTGGGACCTGAAATGACAAAGAAAATCAGTTTACTACAGGGAAGTCTCAAGTTTATGTTCACCTACAATGTAAAAATTAGAGAGCAGCATATTTTTTTACTTGCTGCGTGAAGATAAAATTTTCAGCTTACTTTCCTACCAGTACCATTTACAGAATTTCTCGTGATATTAGCACCATGAGGTTTCATATTCCCTCATGACATTTTAGTATATCATAAGAGCTCTGGGCATGTTGGTAGCCACATAAAACTTGGCACCGTTCTTTGAATTAGGCTCAAAATTTGGATTCAACATCTTCCATTGGCAATTAATTCCACAGATCAGCGATGCCTTATGTGACTTTGCCGCTTTCACGTGTCAGTGACATCCTTAACTCCCCGATGAACTCGTGTTGAGTTGCTCATGTCACCTAGGAGAAGCTTTCCATAGCCTTTATTCCTGCTCTGAGTTTTCAAACTCCCTCCCCTTTTGCTGCAATGAATATCGCTTACTCAAAGCTGTACTGTAGATTTTGCCGTGTGAAGAACAATATTCTGTAAAGTTCAAGAGTATAATCAGACAAGTTTCTTGTGTTAGTAAAAGCAGCTTTCAAACGCATCTCAACCTTAGTTAACAGACAGTTCTTTACTGAAATTGGTTTAGGACACCAGCTGACCAATGCTTAAGTACTTTTTAAATTAATGGAACTGACCATAATTCAAGAGTGTTTACCTTAGTGGGCAAGTAGCATGGAACATGCTAAACACAAAGCAAACAGCAAAAAGATTAGAGTTCTTGTTTGTTCTGTCTTGCAATGAAAGGGCAGTGAGGTATGAAGAAGTTTTTGAAGGTGGCAGATTTGAAACACTGGGACCGAAATACTGCATAACTTAGATACAGATAAGATAGCAGAGTGCCATCAAATATTACTGAAATCAGAAGTGACTTCTAAGACAATGTGCAAATAATGACAGAATAAAGATCTAGCACGTGTATGGAAGGAGCTTCCGAAAACAGCAGATAGTCCAACAAAAAAAGCAAAGGTCTCAGTATGTCCCAGTATTTCTGCCTTACAGACAGGCAATTATTTTCCTACACTGTAGGGCTATTATAATCAGAGCCAGAATATAACGGAGCTTCAAGTCTAATTCCGTCTTTTTTTTCTCCCGTCAAGTGAGCAGTCTGCAAAATATCTCACTGAAAAAGACTGAAAATCACTCCCTAACCCACCAGCCTGAAAAATTCTCCCAGAATCAGGAACTACTTGGGAACACATTTCTGGTATCTCTATCTTTGCTTTGAGAATATATGCCTTATTAGTACTGATCAAATTAATGAGAAATACTACGTTCCTAATCTGTTGCTGTGTGAAACAAAGCATGTCTGAAGATGATGCTTTACGTTAACACTTCCACTTCACTTTGCAGGCATCTACAGTCCTACTATGCTGAAGTCTGCATGTCCCAGTTTTGCGGCACAAGGCAGAAGAGGAGGGAATAACTTCTTAAAACATTTTTACTTAATCGTAAGTTGGCATATCCGTAGCCTGCTCTAGCCATCACTTCCCTGCTTGGTAATCCTTGTGCAATGTATAAATTACAGAATCGTAATTAGAGCTGCTTTGCCCTGCGAGCTTCAACTGCACTAGGCAAACAAGAGCAACTTTTGTCTTGGCTCCACACCACTTAGTTGGACTTCTACAAGGTGCAGAGGGTATGGTGTGAAGAAAGGCTACATCCTCTTCAGCTGACATCCCTGCTCTTCCATGCTTTCCTAGGCTCTGTTGCAAGCAGTTAGGCCTAACCTTTACTTATAAATGCAGACTGCTCCCAACTTCTACTGTGTTCAAAAAGGAGAAGCGGCCTATTGCTTTAGCACCAGTAACTAGCTATGGATAATTGTCTTTTTTGAACTGTTAAGAGCACAAACTTAAGGTGAAAAAAGTATCAAAAACGTCATATGTTACAAGCACAAAGGATCCTTACCCCACTGTACAGAGTACTAAGCATGCATTTAAGACACTAAAACCCATTGTTTAAAAGGAAAAATCCCAAACCTCAAAGCAAAAACTCCACTCAACCCCTCATCCCCCAGACAGCTAATAGTTGTTCCAGATTACTACAGATACCAACAACTGTAAAATCTGACCTCTCCTCAATCTTTGTTTTTCATTCGTTGGAGCTAACACAACACATACATAAAACTTAGTTCTTTTTTTCAAGTCCCCAGGCAAACACCTACTAAAACACTTAAGGTCTGACATGTTACAACTGTATGTGCGTAACTGATAAAGAAATCATTAAGAAAGCAAGTGATGAATTCTGACAAAACAAGGAAACAGGGAAAAAAAAAATCTTGGAGAGGCTTCATTAATAGAATGCTTAAATATTGGATGCCTAATGGGACCTATATATAAGGCATGAGGTACATAAAAACTTAAGAACTATATTCAGCCCAGATTTCATTAGGCACAAATACCAGCTAAATTCAATGAAAATAATGCACCTCATCTTCTAGATGTTCACAGCAACATCTCAGGACAGGTGCAAACTGTGTAACAGCTGAAGCAGGAAGTGAGGAATATTACAGCCAACAAACTCCATGGAGATTCTCACTGCGAACATACTTAGCCAACTGGAAATTAGGCAGAAAATCTTTGTTGACATGGCTGAACTTCCTAGTACTACACCTTACTTGAAGGTTTTCACCTGTAAACAAGGCATGGACACTTGCTCAGTACTGCAGCCTTCAGTGACTCCCCTCCAACAAACAGATGCACCTGACTGCTCTAACTCAAACTCTACAAGAAGACAATAGCAGCTGAACTGCAAAGTTCTAAATTTAAGTTAAATATACAACAGAAGGTGAGGTGCCAAAGGACTTGAGTTTTTATTTTTAAAATAACCTTCTGACAGTATTACAGGAATGGATTTCAACTGTCATTAATCACTTCTTCAGTTTCAGCATGTATTTGTTGAGCTATTTGACTTACGAGCACAGTAAGCGTTCAAATCTATTTAGACATAACTGAAACAAAAGTGTTAGTTACCTCAAAATCTGCTGTGCTACATGTTCACACGCACAGAGCTCAGCAGAGAGTGCAGTGTTTGCATGTGCAGAATGTGAGATTTTGTTGGCTTGGTTGTGTTCTAACAAGTGCACAATAGGGCTATGCAAAAAGCATGGTATGTTGGATGCAGGTGGTGCTACAATGAGAAAAATATTTTGAAGAATTTTTATATACTTAAATTTCCATGGAATCACTAGTAACTTCAGTGTACAAGAAGTGAATTCTAGCATTTTTATTTCAAATAAATGTCCATCTAATTTATACCAGACGGGACCTACCTGATACATCACTAGTCAGTTCTACATACATGCTCTTAGAACATAATGCAGTTTAAGCTACTGCACTTCTCTTTACAACTCAGTGAAGACTAACAGCACATCCATCACTAGTTACTGCAACCAGTAAGTGTTAGCTGTGATAACCTCATCACCCATTTATTTCTATTCTCGTTCTAACAAATTCTTAAATTCTCTTTGCAAGTAAATGGGAAGATGGAAGAATATGCATCTCTTGGCAGAACAGGCAAAAATATGAAGTGACTTACTCAGAGAGGTAATTGGCACAGATCAAGAATAAAAATTCGTAACTTCAAGCTCTTTGCTTAGTTCCTCAGATAACAATGTTGGATTCTCTTACATAATAAAGTAGTTAGAAAGCAGCTGATACAAGACACTAATACAATTCTATCTTACTTTGTAAGAATGACCCAGGGTATTAAAATGCTATTACTTCCCCCCAAGGTACAGAAATATTTTCTGGCCAAGTGTTCACAACTACTTCAACTTCTACTCAGCTTTGACTTCTGGTATTAAGCTTCATCTAGAAACCTTCCTATCTGTTTGATTCTAGGCATAAGACCCTCAGATTACTTACCTATCTCACTGATAAGTCTACCTCTACGCTCTACCAAAAAGGTCAGTTCTTTGAGGCTTAAAAAAATCAAAATGTATATTGTAAAAGGAAAAGCTGTAACACTGCCTTTCCAATCTAATGTCACATAAACACAACCTCTTTCCAAAAACATCAGTACATCAGCCTTCCTCACATTAGTGGTCTTTTCTCTTTCAAGAATGCCTGCTAGCAGCTTAATGCCTTTCATGCATAACCAATATACAGCTTTCCTTTCTGTACCAAAATAGTGTATTTTAGTTTAATAGGCAGTTAGAGAGCATAAATGAAGTTTCACTAAAAATACTAACAGAAGTGCCTCACTGTGCAATGCATTCTAAACATCTGTTCTCAAAATACTTATAAATATTTTTTATCAAAATAGTATTAGCATACATGTAACTGAGATTGAGTCCATGGCTAGTTTACATTTTCCAAACAAATTTAAATAGCTTTTCAAAGCTGGAAGGTCTATAATACAGAAATATGATGGCAAAAGACTTATTCATGTAGTGTGCTGCACTATAGGTAAGTACCTTCTCAAAGCGTTACTTCTGCCATAGTAAAGCTGTAATATTTCAACTGCAAAACTTACAATAATCATTTCAAGAAGTCCAAAGTATAATGCTACAAAGAGGGACTTAGAATGAAAGAGCTTTCTTGTCAGAAGCTGCATCCTGTGCCAGTAACACAGCAAGCCAAGTAGGAGCTGCTTTGGTTGGTGGTCTTACCTGGCTAGGTTGGCTAGGAAAACAGGCTCTCCTGGTGTTGAAATCCTCAAGTGCTGAAGGCCTTACATTTGAAGTGTTGTAAGGTTCACTGGTTACTACAGTTTCGTGTTGGAAAAGGTGATCTTTCATTAATGAACCTGACGTATTTTCTTGAGTACTCTGGAACAAATAAAAACATTCTTGAAATTATTTTGCATTTACACAAATACTGCCAAAACCACCAAGTTCATATAAAAAGGCATTAAAATACTACACAATTTGTTAGAGACATCTATAAACACAAGCATTTTTAAATACATGTTTTTTAGGTACATGTAAATACACAATTATTTTCTTACTCATGAGTCAGCTTTGGAAACTAAGATTTCATTCCCTGCAGAGCATACACAACTTCGGAGTCAGAGATACAAGCCTTTAACTTCCTTGCCAAATCAGGCATGAGGAACTTCTTCAGGATAGGCAGGTTAGCCCAGGCCCTGAGATTATGCTTTCCCTAACTACACAGAAGGCTGCCAGTATTTACAAATATAGAATTGGAGGAAAAAAAAATTGATACTAATAAGGCAAAAGCTAGTCAGACTTTTTAATAAATTAAGAAGCAAGACTGCTTAACAGATCAGCTGGAAAGGAAGAGAAAGTCAGTGTTAGCATATACTGCCTCAATTAAAATATCTAATTACAGCAAGTGTGTATTAAACAACTAATGGCTGTCTTTTTGAAATTAAGGTTACATCAGGCAATTTAATACAAAACGGAGACCATGCAGTAGTGCATAATGAGATATCTACAGGACGTATGCCACTCAGAAGGAGGAAGAGGAAGTATGTTTGGGTGGAACGCTGGCTTGTACGATGATCCAATTTTCTGAGAACAACAGAAAAACAAACACTTCTCTTTCTTTAAGCTGACTGGGATATTACTTAAGATACAGCAGAGCATATTGATATAAATGCCATTAGGTTGCCTCCTCTCCCCCAGAAAAGGACTGTGCAATGTTTTGTTTGTATTGAAAGTCGATGCAAAGTTAACCGATCATCATCATCTGATAGCTCTGAGAAAATTCTGGCATCATCCAGCTTTTAGCAATGAGAATGTTTCAGTTTTATTACAAGGAATTTTTTTTATAAGGATTTGTATGTATCAAGAAAACATGAATGGAGCAAACAATAAGAATACTGCAGAAAACAACAGAGGCAGTAGTTCTCAGAACCAGAAATTTTGGCAGGTGAGGTGCTAACGCTGAATTGCTAGCTTTCATTTATCAAAATAATTCAAGAACTTCTGGGATTACATTAGCACCTGAGGTAGGTAAAAGCCTCATGCATCAAATCATAATACACCTGGATTAAGTCAAAGCAGCTACTCTGTTGCTAATATTTAAAAGAAAGAAAACAATCGCCAAGAACTTATATAACGTTCAGAAGGACTCCAAATGGAAAAAAATTAAATTGAGTAATTAATTAATTATCAGCTTTTAATTAATACCAGTGAACACATAGCCTATGAAAGGAAAGACTGTAGTTCAATGATGTTAAAGGTCAGCTGAAAAATGTTGAAGACAGGCAAAACTCCAAGAAGAAGCACTTTTATGGTCCTTGAGCATCACAACACTACTAAGCAATCAGCCCTCTATTTTCTGGTCAAATACTGCTGGGACTGAAGCACAAAACAATGTTAAGATGACTGGCAAGTGATTTCAAGGATGTATACTTACTTATTTTAAGAACAAAAAAGCATCAAATATTAGCGTAATATCAAACATCTTGCCGGCAGGATGTACTCCTGCAGGCACATTGCCCAATGACATAAACCACATTGAAAAGCACTACCTAACTTGAAAATGAGTTGAGTCTGCCTACAGCTACTATCAATTTGAGTAGTCTAAGGTGAAGGATGAAGGATGGGAGGTGGAGAAATTGCTACTCCTTCCTTCCCAGGAAGAAAAAGATTGCCCACATGCCAATCAATATTCCTGGGTCAGCTTTCCAACATCCTGCATTGCCTTCTGTCCCTGTGGGTGACACACACTCTCTCCATGAAAGATACAGGTACTGATCAGCTACGACAGTGTTAACAGTGACAGTTACTGATATACAGAAAAGAAACTTTCAACTTACAGCAAGCCTTTGTGCCCTATATGCAGCAAGTATAATGGAATACTTTTATTAAATTCCTACACAGATACCCCAACTGAAGCCAACCAATTTACTCCAAGGACAAATTTGGGGGTTGCAGGAGACAGAATGGCATTTGAGCTTTGTAAGGTTGTAACTCACAAGACAACTGATGAGAAAGAACAATGCTCAGCCCACCTACCCAGACACTTCAGGTTAAGTGGATACTGCCTAATTTCTGATATTTAACAAAAATGGAAAGTGAGTAGGTCATTGACTGTCTTCAGCCTACAAACACTCATTATGCAGAACAAGAGAAATGCCAGAGGAGTACCCTGAACTCTGCATTTTTAATCGAAGTGATAGTTTACATACAGCTGAAGCACATTTACTAGTATCAAAAAGCAAAAGTAGCTTTGGACAGATGCTTCCTGCTCCAATGTGATGTTTTATGACAAGGTTATGAACACCTGAAACTCCTGTTTATGATGGAAATACTGATGACCTGAAGGGAGAAGCCCTAGACACAAAAACGTTATTGTACTGAAAATGTATTCAAGTAAAAAGCAAATGTGAACTTTTCCACAAGAACTAAGCTTTGTATATTAAATATACAGAGTATTACACACAAACACAGAGGCACGCATTCCCTTTTTCTACTGTCCAAAGCAATTACATCGCCCACACTCAATATCCTTTAACCACAGCCTGCAAAGTACAGTACTGGCATAGGTTATTCAGTATCATCTGTAAAGTAACCTACGCCAGTTTTTAATGCACAACGGAAATCTGGTTTGCTCCCAGCTGCTGGTATAATAATTACTGTCCTATGGTTGCTAAGAGATACTCTGAATTTTTTTCCAAGACTACTAAAACATTTCTGTGCACGCAGGCAAAAGGATGCTGGGTAAAGCAATAAAATGACTCCAGCTGTAGCTCTCCAGCAGAATTCAAAGCCAGATGACAGCTGTAGAGAAAATGAAAACCAGACTGAGCTTCTCTTCTTCTTCAAGTTTTCTGTCCTTACTTCTCCCAGTTTGCCAGAGTTAAGTCTGGGAGAGAATTCAACATTGTTCTGCAAACATTGTTAAAAATGTTCTGCTCTAAGTTTAATGATTACACAGAAGGATGTCTGAGAGACCACATTTCCGTTGCATCCCAGCTCTTGTATTTACTTCCCATGAGACCTGAAAATCTGCTGTTTGATGGTAACCAACACAAGAGAGTTTACATTTTTGTCTGTAATTTTTAATTGTGAATAAACGATACGGGTTTCAAAACCATTCAAATAACTTTCTTCTGCTTTAGCTACTTCTAAGGGTGATGGAGCAACTACTTCCAGAGTTGGCAAAGAAATTCTACTATGACCAGGTATGTATTTCTGACATGGACTGAAATATTGCATAGATTACTCTGAATGTTTTATATAGTTTTTATAGTAAAAAATAAGGCATTTGACATATACTTCCAAGGCTGTTCTACTAGAATATATAAAGCATAGTAAAGGTTATTAGGAATTTCAAGGAAGAAACTAATAAATTAAGACACAAAGTGTAACTCCGTGGAAGTAAGAGAGGGATGGAGGTGTAAAGAAGCTGTTTCCAATACTGACGAGAAAAGAACTCTTTGTTGAATAACATACCACAAAGGCCTAACAGAAACAATTTTAGCTCATTTATTATTAGTTTTATTTCAGATCAATAATCAATATTACTTTTGCTTCTAGGAATTACATGTAGTTAAATAATGTACACTGAATATTGCTTATCTTTAGTGCTTAATCATGTTGTATGTTTTCTCTAAACAGACAATAATGTCAAGTACAAATTATTTCACATTTCTTTACAAGTTATAATGCCCAATTACTTTTGTAAAATAAAACTTGTTCAAACCTTTGTTTCCAGACAACAGAAACTGAATGCTCATGAAACAGTGTATTTTCTAAGAAGCATATCTACCATTTATGTCCTATCTTGCACCAAAACCACTGAAAGTGTGTTTATAAGTTGCAGGCCTTCTCTCTTTCATATCAGCAAAAACACAAATGGATCTATTTCCAAAAGCCAACTTTTTTGAAAACAAACAAACGAAACCAAAAAACCCCCAAACGCAAAAAAACCCCGATCAGCCTTCAGTTTTCTTTTGCCAATAGTAAGAAACTCATGAACATAAGTGCTTCATTTCTTATTACTTCAAAAACTGTTAAAATGTGTTGATAGCTTCTAAATAACATCAATGACTGAAGCAACAAAAACTGACAGACTGAGCTGCCGTATTTTTCAGTTCCTGAAAGAGTTACTCATTTTAGTTTCCAAAATCTATATAAAAGCATGTATTTTTAAAAGCATGAACTATAGATTTAATTTTGTTGGATTTACTTCTAAAAAAGAAACTGATCCCAATTTTTACATTTTTTCATTAAGCTAGATCACTTTTAGAGGGAGAAGTTTGTATTTGGCAGAGGACAAGAATCTGAGCCAATCTTTGAACAAACAAGCAAACTGACTTAAACAAGCTGCTTGTCTACTGCATTCAAAATAGCTGGAGTTATACCAAAAAAATCCAAGCCTCCTACCAGGACAAATTCTCAGTGTATATTTCCATATAAACACATATACATTCACAGGATTTATTTACAAACACTACAGGAAGTCAGAAAACTCTGCATTAACTCATTTGTGTGTTTCTATTTCAAGTCAATCTAGTAAGACTAAGACTCAGGGGTATTTAATGATATGAACAATTTGTATATAGCATGTTCATTAAATAACTAAAAGTAGCTTTAATCACTTAAGCAACCTTTAAAAGCAAGTATGAACACCTTTAAACGATGGTATTTTTTAATATTAAGTTTTTAATAATATTTTGTTAACAGAGCATCTATGAAGCTACAATATAGCCATGTCTTCTTCAATGACAGATTTGTCATTAAAAAGAATGTTTTCTCTGTGAGACTTTATTTTAAATATATATATATAAAAAAAAAAAAACTAGAGATCCAAAGGAAAAATACAAGCCTAGATAGGAGTTGCTAGCAAGACAGGAGCTCAGTTTTTCAACATGCATTTAGGAGTCACAAGTTTAGGAGAACCTATATTTCCATCTGCTACATCTATAAAATGTGTTAATACTTACTATAGGTAGGCACTGAGGTAGCAGCAATGTGCCTGACTACATCACAAGGCTATGTGTTTTGATCTCATCTGAAACATTTTATCTGCTTTCTGTAGCATGGATTATAACCAGGCAGTAAAACAATGGAGCCTGTTTTGCTTTGTTCATTGCTAACCAACTTGGTTTAAAAAAAATAAAAAATAGCATATCACTGTTAACAAAATTTAGGTATGCAGTACATACTATGTTCATACTTCAAATGTACGCAGTAAGTATAGGATTGCTATTGCACAAGGTGGTGTTTCGAAGGCAAAACACCTTGATAGCAGATGGTGTAACTGACAAGGACCTTCTAAAGTTTTCAAATGTACCTCAATGACATTAGGGACTTTATTTACCATACTAACTAATGAAGAAAGAAATGAAACTGATGAATACCAATATACATGACAGTTACTGGAGGGTATAGACAGAAATAAGTTCATTAACAAGCATGCTAGAAAAAGTAAGCATGAAATAACCCTTTCCTATTTTTGATACTCTGCTGTTTTAGAAACAACTTTATTAATTACTTTATTAATTACTTTATGAGGAGAGGCTCAGTAATCTGGGTCTGTTCAGCCTTGAGAAAAGAAGGCTGAGAGGGGACCTGATCCATGTTTACAAATATCTTAGTTGCGGGAGGCAAATGGAGGTGGGGAACCTCTTTTCAGTGGTCAGTGGGGACAGGACAAGGGGCAACGGCCTTAAGCTGGAGCACAGGAAGTTCCACACCAACATGCGGAAGAACTTCACGGTGCGGGTGACGGAGCACTGGAACAGGCTGCCCAGGGAGGTTGTGGAGTCTCCTTCCCTGGAGATATTCAAGACCCGCCTGGACGCCTACCTGTGCAACCTGCTGTGGGGAACCTGCTCTGGCAGGGGGGTTGGACTCGATGATCTCTCGAGGTCCCTTCCAACCCCTACAGTTCTGTGATTCTGTGAATATTTCTCAATTAAAAAGAGAAGCTCCATCCACTATTTGATCTTTTGTACTTAATTCCTCAGAGATTACAACTGGCAATTCTGGAAGATTATTCTGATGAAACTTAGCGGACATAAGGGAAGCTGGGACATTTATACGCAAGCACCAACCTCTTATTTAAAATTCTGCCCACACTCTAAAATGCCCTTGCATAAATATACCTCAAAGATTTTAATAGGACATCATCAAAAATACTATTAGATACTTGGGAGAACAGCTTACAAAATAAACAGGAAAAAAAAATCATTACGCCTTCGAACTGTGCGTGCGCATGTATGCGGGGGTGGGACAAGTCAGCATGACTCCTCAAATACATAAATACATTAAAGCAAATGGTCTTACCAGTCTTTCAAGGCAAGAAAAATAAAAAATAAAATACTGGGACAAATTCCACTTACAAGAGAATCAGTGGTAGAGGGGGAAAGGAATTATCACTGTGAAGAGAATGACCACTATTTGGTTATTTCCAGGATTTTGTTCTTGATGACTGTATCTATTGCTCCTAAAAAAAATGCCATTTCTACTCTGACGTTCATAACCCTATAATTATAGATTAGTTATTGATATATAAACTAAATACATATTAAAGCATAGCTAGCTTAATGTGGGTTCAGCCTTCCCTGCATTTCTCCTCCCTCCTTCTGGTATCATAGTAGGAAAGCAATTCAATTAATGTTTATTTTACTTTGGTATATAGAGATATGGTAAGAGGAATTGGGTAGCTTTCTTGCCTCTAGGAAACAGGTAATTCTTTTCTATCCAGAGCATGAATCTACAAGTAAGCACTGTGTGTTGTGGCAAATCCATGAAATATGTTTTCCTGTGTAGAACGTAATAGAGACAATTTTACCAGCAGTCTGCACCAAACAGGGCAGTATCTCAAAATACATGGAATAGATGATGCAAATTCACTTCTTTTCCCACCTACTTTCTCAAAAACAAACTTTGCAAATATATAAAATCACAGACATTTGCTTCCATGTTGGCATCCTTATATAGAAACATTACAGCTAGACAGCATAATCAAGAGGTAATTAGTTTCCTCTAATCTCATTAGGCCTGTAGAAATTGCTCAATTATTAATCCTTGCAATAAAGCATGTTTAAACAAGTATTTTAAAGCTTATTAAGGATTCCATTAACTTTGGCACACATTTCCTCCAGCCTGGCAAGTCCACATTCTTACTTCAAATCCGAAATATCCAATTTTAAGGTAATTTTAAATGCTACAAGATAAAGCACTGCAAGTAAAGAGCAACAACAGGCGGCTGAAAGACGAATTCTTACAAAAAGAGAGAAATTTCTTCCACTAAAAAATGGAAGAAAATTAGAAGACACTTCTGCATTGTCACTGCATTGCAGTATCCTTTCAAAATACTTGACTCTTTCTCATACCATAATTCGATTCTTCAAAACAGGCTACTAATTTTCTTGATTTTGTGCTGCAGATGATCTACACTGCATCTATCCATACTAATAAAGAATTTAATACTGCATAAATGACAAAACTCCTTCCTCAAGACAACTCTTATACCACCGGTTTTCTGAATAGTCACACTGAGACCCCTGAGTCAACTTGTTTCTCCGTCAACTTCACCTTAAATATCTGCGCTACAAAAAGTGAACGCATGCGTGAACGAAGACAACTGCCAACAATGATCAATAAAAATTTGAATCTCAACAAACAACTGCTTTATCTTACGTGTTTTTTTTTTTTTTTTTAATTATCTGAACAACCGCTCTTGCTTGGACGAGATCCTTTTACCATTATCTCAGCATCTTTTCAACTTCAACCTTTCAGTGTTGGAAGTGTGTATCACTGCAATGTGAAATCTAGGATAACAAATAGGATGTGTATGTAAAAGAAAAAGCAAATCCTGATCCCTCCTCAGAATACTCTTCTGAAAGAAATTAATTTTCCCATGACTTCAAAGGGTACATATAACTGAGGACAGATATTTTGAACTTGGGATAGTTAATCATTCTATTGATCGAATATTGACTACTTAGTTTAGGACAGACAATAATATAAATCTTCCAGATAAGTGTTCTGGAACTGATTTTATATCATTAAACTTAATATTGCTGTTGCTCTTACTTTGTTTATTCTCGCTAATGAAACAAGTTGTTTGAACATTTTCTTCCAAAAATAACTGCATGATTAATATAAAAATTAAAATACTCACTTGAAAGCAGTCGTCTGCCACTTCAACATCATTTTGGGAGGGTGGATAGCCTACAGAAAACGATACATTTTTTTTTTAAAAAAAGATTTTTTTATTTTACTTACTGCTTACTGCCTCCAGTTCTTCACATCATCCTTCAATAATCCAGCTATGATAAGTAGGCTTGTTTACTTTTTAACCAGTAGATCACTGTATTTCAAGTTGATTTTATTAAGTATCACTCATTACTTTATGTGCGTTTCATTATTAAATATTCCTAGTCACACTCTTATCTTGTTGACACCATTCTTGTGAAGGATTTTCAAAGTGTCATCATAAGTCAGAAGGAAGGGAACATATTCTTGCTAGTGCAACATTTTGAAAATTAAGGGCAGATATATTTGGTTAGCGTGAATGCATGTTGTGCTATGTTCTTCTGCTATAAATCAGCAGAAATTGGAACCGTGAGCCCATAAGAGAGAAAATGACTCATGTTCTGATTATTTCTCTTGTGAGGATTGGCTCAATTCAGAAGTCACTCTAGTATGACAAAATGCATTTTCCTGCATTTCCTGCAGAAACAAGCTTCTCCCTTTGCTAATAGGATAACATACATTAAAAACCCCAAAATTTATAGCAGAGCACAGAATAACATGTTCTCTCCACTCAATGGAAACTTGTTTTCTTCCCTTCCTCCTTCCTCCCATCTAGCAATATATTTATCATATTTTCAATCTCAAAATTGAAGCTTTATGAACTTCTGTTTGTTCACTAGTTTCCATACAAGCAGTCAATCTCTGGAACCAATTTGGTATATTGCTGTTGGAAAAAAATTATTCTAAAGTCTCATCTAAATCTGTCCTCAGAACTACTCTGTCAACTGTTAGCGAACAAGTTAGAGTATGGACTGAAATGATCAGTAGATAAAAAGAACTCAAAAGTTCTCAAATTGTTCAAGTTCAGTTTAAGAACACAGATGTTGCAACAAGCTTCTCAGAAGATGCAAATAAGATACCGTAAAACTGGCTTCCTCCATTATCTCTTTGTAAGAAAAAAAAAAGGCAATGTTATTTATGTAGATATGTTTTGGGAATTAAGTTACTAGTGTTTGTGAAACTGCTTAAGACACTTGGATGAATACCACTTTCAAAATGCCTATTTTAAAGCTCTTAGAATCTCAATATGCTTATTGATCAATCCACATCTTTAAACATTACTGAATCAAAGAACTTTGCATATCATCGCTTTTTAAACACACACGAGAACTCATCTACCCCTCCACCTGAATAGATACCTTGAGAAATATCCTCTACTGCTCTCCGAATACCTCTGTCAAACGCTCTTGCATCAGCAGGACTCTGAAACGTGAGGCCAAACTTTTTGTCATCAATCTTCCAGTGGTAAAACGTTGGAGTAACTTTGTTGTAAACGAGGTCCTTCTTTAACGTGCATTCCAAGACCACCTGCCAGAAATAAGACAGGAAGAAGAGATATCACTAATAGAGCAAACTGGTGAACAAAACGTAGTCTTTGTGAATTACCTGAAAATATGGATCAAAAGAACAGATAAAAGCCCCTGTTCCTCCTACTATAAGAATGTAATCCTAACTTAGTTTCCATTATGGCCAAATTATTCACTAACAGTTCCTGAGACAGAGGTACTGGTTCACGATGCGCTGTATCGAGTGCATTTTCTCAGCCTCTGATGCTTCTCACCCCTGCAGCAAGCACTTCAGTCAGTACACGCTCACTACAAGTTCCACAAATGAAATAGGCCACACGTTGGAAAAAGTAATCATCATGCTAATATTGAGCATAACCATATCACCGGGAATTTTATTTGTATACTTATTCTACCAAATCTTTGAGTGCTGAACTAACTTTATACTGCTTTCAGGTAGTTTTCTCCCAGAAAGGCAAAAAGATGGAAAATAATATGGGAGAATTGTTTTAAAAACTGAAATTAATCCAACTAAAATTTTCGTGTTAGTAAACATCTATAATATACAGAATAACATACAGAATTATTTGCCTACAAAACTATTGCAGGTATACATACACATTGTTATTAAGCAAAGTCAGTCTGCACATCATTTCTCCACTTCAAGTTAGCTGATTTCAAAAATATGTTTGCATATACTTGCAAAAATTATGAATGCAACCAATGATGCACTGAATGTTTCCTGACAAATAATCCAAGATGAGCAAGAAAGTCTGAAGGGATGTGCATTATCTGTTCCTGTATCACTAGGTATAATTAAATGCACTGCAAGATAACCTGTGTTTCTATATTATTATTAAATTCTAAAAACCTACACTGGGAGGTGAGCAAGGAATTTTAACATTTTATTATTTCTACCTTATTGTATTTCAGAACATTAATTTTTAATTTTGTTATGCATGCAGCTTTTTTGAAGAGAACAATACAAGATTTCTTAAGGCTTGTAATGAGGTTAATTATAAACACAACAGAAAAATCTCTAAGTTTAAAAAAAAAACAAATCTGTCTCACATATCCTCCTTTCCTTGTCAAATTATTACACAGGCGAGCAGGTTTTTTCCTCCGGCTCTTCACTATTTATTCCCCCTAAATGGCAGCCCACTGCTAATCATCTCTCAAGTTTTACTGCCTCTTAGCCATGTCACTTGAAGAATGGCATTCTTTCCACACATACAACCACTAATATTTTCAACATTAAAATCTGCTTTTTACTTCATTGTGAATTCCACAAAAATATTCTTTTTTTAACTGCCTAAGGAGTTCCTAAATGTTGATGCAGTAACAAAAATCACTGTGCAGTTCTATGGTGTACTAAATGATCATTTGCTGCTCCTTTTGATTATTCTAATCTTGCTTCCTCCTAAAAAGAAAAACAGTTCAAAATGAAGACTTCTTAGGTCATCACATTTTCTAGACCTATGATCGCTTTTGGGGTACCTCTGCTATATTAAACACCAACTATTTTCACACGCTATATTTTGCATGCACTTCCATCCAAAATATCAGCAGAAAGGACCACAAGGCTGATTTCTTCAGTATCTCAGTGAACACCTCCTCCCAGAGGAGTCAGTGCAGCTTCTTACATACCTCCATTTACACAATTACCAGCTGCTCAAAAGAAACATTTTAAACTCTGTCACCCTGACTGACGATCCAAATGTACTAGCCACATTCTTCAGAGAAAACTCACATAGTAAAGGACTGGAGAAGAACATAAGGTGCAACAGGGAAATCTATTAAACTTTTCACTCCAGAACATAAGATTCCCCAAAGTCTAAAATCCTGTAAGCTTGAGCCTAATGTATGTTTAACACTGCTGTTACTAAGATAGAAGAGAGCTACTGTAAACACAGTAAAACAGAGCAGCAGAGTGACCAGGTTAGAAGGGAGTGCAATTGTTCCCTGCAGACTGGATGGAGCCAGATCTAGGAAGGTGGGTATAATAAAGGAGGAAACGTGTAATTATGTCAAGGGTATTCTGTGAAGACTTTACATTCCAACACAGATCTAAACACCCTGGGTAAGCCAGCAGGGAGCATTCCCTCTCCTAAATTAATTCAGTGGTGCCACCACTCTGATTTCTTTCTCAGTTGACAAGAATGCTTTTTGTCAACCTCATGAAATGTTTTAAATAGCTACATACCGCACAAAATTTGTAGTGTTCTACATGCAGACTGAAGTTGGTTCCTAACAGTGCTGATAGTAACCTAACTTTCAGGAATATAAAGAAACAATGAGAAAAAACCTAGGGCCACTGCAGCAGGAAACCTCAATATTTTGATGTTCAGTCCCAAAGTATTTCATTTGTAGAGCTAACAGACTAAGATCTATAGTCTTAATTGTGTACACACATACGCTAGAACAAATGTGGAGAGATCTGGCACTTCAGAATGGAATTGCAATTATCCGTAGCATCAGATGCAATACTTGGAGAAGATGCAACTAAGGTCAGTTTACAAGAAATAGGAAAGGAAAGCCCTCTCATTTGTTTTGAGTACAGCCAGTGAAGAGGCAGCTGGATACCTCCACTTACTATCTTACCTATGGATTTCAGGTTGCTTTGGAATAAAATCTACCTTTCTACTAACACACGCTTGAACAGTAACATTTGTTATGATTGCCATATATGTTAGGTAAAAAAGTCAAGACATCTGAAGGAACTACATTTGCTCTTTAATGTGAAGTATTTCCAAACCCACATTTCCCCATCTGCCATAAAAGTGCTCAAATTTCCACCCTATAGCTTTTATAGGAAAAGGGAATTTCTGCACCTTTTCTGGAAGCTGGACCAATTCACAAAAGAAAGAGATGCTGGTCAGAGGAAATCAAAATATAATTCAGTTTAAATAAGGTGTTTTAATTGTGTGCAATGTGACTGGAGAAGAGGGAAAAAAGAAAGACCATCTGTAAAGATAAGTTTTTTTTTTTTTTAATCCATAGAAGAATTTTAAGAAATGGCTCTATCTTTGAAAAGATATATTAAACAATTACATTTAATCTTCTTGGTATTTTCCCTGAATTGTAAGATATAATAGTCTACTGTCAAATCTATTTGGACTAGAATACCAATTGTTTGACTTCATTAAAAAGTTATAAAATGTGCTAGAAAAGTGAATCAACAGGAATATCCCTAAGAACAAACATAAAATCTATATCTACATAGAAAACAAAGACCAGAATGGTTTTAGAATCAGTGACCTGATCCTCATCCAACAGAATGTCTCTTCTTATTCCTGTTACGGTCCTCTTGAAAAAGTGTCATAACCCCATGATGTCCTCATGTACCTTGCTGTAGGATCTTGTTTCTTTTATGCCAACAGGAGTGTTGTTGCACATCATGCAAGTTCGTAGTTAATTCATTACACATTAGCTTTTGCTCCTAACTGCATTATTTGGAGCCTGAGGAAATACGTGCAGACATAGCTTCCCTTTACTCTGTTACTAAATCATCATCACTGACTCTACAGTATTCTTCCCCACAGTCTAGGTCTGTATGTGTTAGCTCCTCGAACTTCATTCAGTACAAACTGGATAGGTGTTCTTACTGCATTTCTTCCACCTTTTATTGCGTATTTTCGAGTGGCTGACTTTCCAAGAAAAACTTCCTAAAACTGCAGAAAGATCAAAATGTGCCTTGACAGATGAGCATGCCAACGATGGAGGTGTGTGGGAGAGGAGGTGTATTTTCAGGACTAAAAAGGTCTGGAAACATATTCATGTTAATATGGACAGGATTTTGGACAGGAAGAGGAGCAGAGACATTTAAGCCTTCTACCAGAAGCGGAAACGAAACAAATCTTGCCCAGGGGACTTGGGAGAGAGAATGCAAACAAATGGGGACACTGATGGCTGCAACATTTTCGTACACATGTAAGAGAAACATTAAATCAGTCTGAGCATTTTATTGCCCTGAGATTCTGAAGGCAAGCAGTGAACGTTGAAAGTATTAAGAGAAAATTGTCAAGTACTTCTAAATGCAATTAAGCCACTCAAAACCAGCTTCAGTAAGTCTAAAAAAAGTTCTAAAGGGAACTACTGCAAAGTGAGGAAGGAACTGCAGGTGCACATAGCTGTGCAGGAACACAGGGTACTCTGCTAATAGCACTACGCCTCGCTGAAACAACTGAGTCAGCAGAATTTCTATTTATATGCTCTCTTCCTACAGCAGTCACAGTCAAGGCAGAAAACTCAGCAGTCCTGCCTCAAGGGAGAAATTGGTATGCTTGAGAAGAATCAGCTGCACGGTGTAAGAAGCAATCCCACCTTTTAAGCTTACACAGCTTAAGCTTAAGGAATTGTAAACTGGTAGAAAAGAGTAAGCCCTTGATAGAAGGCATTAAAATGGAGATTTTGTGCTTTGCCCACTTAGTTTCCACAGTATGACACCCCCTTTGGTAAACTATTTGTCACACAAGTAAACAAGCAAGCCACTTCTGTTTCCACAAATCTGTACATAGCAATGGCTGACACTCGACGCCAGTTTTCCTTTTGTGAAGCTGACTTTCATGATGCTATTTAAGATAGGTTTGTTACAGTTATTTAACGTAGCTCATAAATTAATACTGCCTATGTGTTCACCAAACCAGATGGAATTCTTGGACCTGCCGACTTTGTGATTTCTTCCAATACAGAAGAGATTTTCATGTAAAGCAGGTACCTTTTACTCACCATAGTCAAATTCCACAACAAACTGAATTATTATTCAGAAATTACTTCTGACTTTGTGTTCTTAAGTTATCCAATTTTCTAAATGCTGACAGCACTGCTAATAAACAAAGTATCATCAGTATTAAGCATGATGAATATTGTAAGTAGGTTAACAGATTTTACCTTGATCAGTTGGAAAAAAAGTGAATAGTAAAATGTTTCCCCCAACAGATGAAAATCTGCAGTGAAAAATTATGCTTTAAAGTTTCTAAAACATCAACATCTTTAATTCTAGAAATGTATGGTGTTATCTAACATAAACAGTTGGCTCTACAGGTATATCATCATACGAATACAAGATCAGCAACAGCATTAGAGTGAGACTGTAAGTTTACTTTCCAGTCTATAAGGAACGATATGCAAGCATCTATTCTTAGGGTCTATGTCACCAAACAGATGTAAATTGTTACCGTTTTATCCCTGAGTCGTTCTCCATGGATAAGAAAATCAGCACAGCTATTCTCTTCCTGGGGAATGACTTTGAAGACTGTGACACAGCTTAGTCCACCCCCTCCGAGTGGTAACCATCCACCACTTGAGTCATCCCGGGTCATCACCACAGCTCGCACTCGTGCATAACTATTACTGGAAGAGATGTAAAAGAAGAAATTAGTTTTCCATAAATGCAAAACAGTTAAGTCTAGTTAAGAAAACATGAGAAAACAAAACATGAGAAGCAAAAAACAAACAAACCCCCCCCCCCACAGAAAAAAACCCCAACCCCAAAAAGAAACAAAAAACCATCACAACAAACCTACAAACAAGACCACAATAATTCATATAGTGCATGTTGAGTGCTTCCTTAACTGTCACCTAGAAGAAACCAGACTAAAAAGAGTCTGAAACATTCCTCACTAGTTTTACGTCCTCTTTAGGACTACTTCAGGAGTATGCACTTTTACTTGAAGCTTACATTTGGTTCTTTGCAAAGGAACTTAACCAGACAATATAGTTCCTTGGAGTTAAAATTTGTATCATTCTTCAGTGATCTAGCTAGAAGGCCAGGGGCAGGAAAAGAGTATGAATCAACTCCTGATTTATTTTGGACTGATCATGAAGCGAGTCAGTCACCATGAAATCACACAAAAAAGAGAACAAGAAAGCAGAAAGAGGTCAGGGCTTCTGCCACAGAAATCTAAACAAGAACAGGCTTCAGGCCAGAAGTGCTGCTCCCTCCCTCTCACGTACAGAAGCCCTCCTTTGGAAGGGGTAAGTCAGAACACATGTGGGGTTCAACAGTGCAATTGGTTATGGCTACTTAAAATCTAATATTTCTAGTATTCATTAGCTGGTTCTCTCCTGTACTTTCAGTGTATGGAAAATTACTTGAATTTTACAATTTAATGGCCTTTTCTGTCATCTAGCATTTTTGTAAAATAAACAGTTATCACTTCATTCCTTCCAAGATTTCTTTTCAGAGTCTCAGAAAAACAGTTTGTCATACTTTTCTCACTCACTTTTTATATATTTGTTTTTAATTAAATGACACATTTTAGTTCTGAGCGTGAATTTGATGCTACATGTGTTGGAAAACCCCATGATTTATCAAGGAAGAAATATGATCCCATATATGATCCTAAGTATGCTTCACTGCATGAATGAGTATCCCAACACTGCAAGAAAATTAAGCTTCATATCTTTTGCAACTATTTTCTGATCTACAGTTTGAATACTTACGTTAATAAAGACTGACTAGGAAATATTAAAAGGGGACAAAGCTATTCCTTCTGTACACAAACATTTGTGATCCAACCATTAACAAACTGTTGTACTTTAAAAAAAAAAAAGTCTCACTCCCCAGAACATCCCAAAATAACGGAAAGTAAGCTTTTGTGCATAATTAATATATTACATTCAAAGACATATATGATTCATATACACGTGTGTGTATATATATTTATACACAGAATTTTGCTGCAAGCACCTAATGCTTAAATACATAAAGGTTTGCAGAATGGGGAAAAAAGCAAGACAATCCAATTTTAGCTTACAGGCAAGTGAAGTTGTTTATAGAGACTTTCTTCACCCCCCAAGTGAAAAAAAAAACACACAAATCAACCTCCCCCTCCTAAACTCATAGTTAAAATGACAGTTCCGTCAACATTTCTCACCATTTCTGTACCAGTATCTTTTAGTAACTTCTCCCACACAGCAGACAAATATAATCAAGAAAAATCCAATCCTACATTGCATCCATCAGTTCTAGTGTCTGAAAATAAAAATGGTTATACTTCGATGCTCAACAGCATTACTGAAATTTGAATCACTCATTGGTCTCTGTCCCTGTACTTCATGCAGAGATAATTTCAGATTGCAACCGTGCACTTCAGGCACAAGCAATCATTTGTCTCTTATTTGTCTCCAGTGAAGAGCCTCTTATATACTGAGGATGCCAGGACTTTCCTGTGAATTGATAAGAAACAGGATGCACTAACTGGTTAAACCTACACTATGCTTCCACTACTCTCTCTTCAAGCCAACTACAAATATAGCTTAGAAGTTATTCATTCTGTATACTTCATTGACAATCTGAATATTAGACTTCTTTGTACACCAGCAGGACTACTAAAGACGTTATTTAACCTGCAGTAAGAGTTCAGTTAAGCATCATTTAGAGTTAGCCACAGAAATTCACTTAGACTAAATGAGAAAAACAAACCCACTATTTTTTAAAAGGAAGTTTACACTCCACACCCATTTGCTTTTTGAAAATTGAAGGGGAAGCAAAAGGTAGAAGTGGTATATCATACTTCAGTGGTGTAGCTCCTTCAGTTTCCCCGAAGTCTTCTGGGAGTGCTGGTTTTCTTTTTTCCCCCCTCCCATTCCTATAGTGAGAAGCCTTACCTGGTCTAGTTAACAATCTTATGTTTTGCTTCCACATTATCTATTCTTCAGACTATTTTAAGGGATAGCTATCCTTTCAAATATTTTGGAAATTACTGTCAAAACCACTCAATTCGTGCAAGAGCCAAAATAAAAGTGTCCAGGAGGTAAATATGTAATATTTAATGAATAACCTCCTAAACCAAAAAGAAACAGGTTTTCCAGACAACTACCTCTTAAGTTAACTGGACAAATTCATTACTGCTCTTGCATGACAATGCCAAAACCAAGAGACTGCTTTATTTACTTATTATTTTAAAGGAATTGGCAATTGTTAATGGTAGCAATTTTTAGCAACAACACAAGCTGGCAAAGCAGCAGTAAGTCTTAGAGGGATTTCATTTTCCAGAAAGCTCTGCAAACAGAGCTGCCTATCGCACCACTGGTGCTACCGAAACCAATCAGCTCTCCCGTGTCTCTGTATCTGTGAGAGCCCTGTCCACACCTGGAAACATCTAGCACCAATTGCTGAAAGGCTGGGGTGGTTTAGCTGCAGGAAAGAGGGCAGACAATGCTCCAGGGTTTTTCTGCGCCATCCCTATAGTATTTTTGAAACCCTACAGCCTGACATGTTTTCCTGCTCTTGCATGTTCAGATGTTGCTGATAGAGCAGCTTAAGAGCAGAAAACCAACCAAACATGGAAGTTAGTAGAGCACTGCTCTGATTAAGCCTTTTATTAGAGCCACCATAAATGTGGAACACAGCATGAAGAGCAGCATCATAACAGCAGGCCCAAGTCTACTGCATTACACACAACACTTCCTGAGAGCCTCTGATTTCGGTTGTGGCCACTGGAAACTTAAGTCAGAGCAAGCTTTATGGGAAAAGCAAAACAGCACTTTGCCTGTAAGCTCACTGCTTCCCAAGAATAAATGCTGGACACAAGTGAAGACTGGGGACCACCACGCTGGAAAACAGCACCAGTTCACAATTATGGACACAAGACTTCTCCAACCTCAGGCGGGAGGCACCTGAGGGTGCCTCAGGCAAGGAGGTGACAGTACGGTGTTCTTACGTGGTTACAGTAAATTATAAATCATGATGAACTAGGGAGGAAAAAAAAGTTACCTACAGTGTGATTTTCTCCGAGTAGTTAAGTACCACTAGAGAGTACAGCATCTCTCTGAGCAGTGCACCTGTTAAAACTTGAAAAAGTCATTTTAAGACAGCATAGCATACTGTCTACTCAGAGCTGAATGATTAGATTTGCAAAGTTTGATTTTAAAAATACAATTGCAGTGACAATTCTTGAAGATGATTCTTGTACTGAAACCAAACGATGGAGTGGGGTGGACTAAGAAGCCTGAGAAAGCACTAGGAGAGCAAAAACAAAGCTAGAAACTGTAAGTGGACAGGAAAGATATCAAAGTCGCAGTCCTTGCCTGCCATCAAATTTAAGACCATCAAGCATCAAAACCTGACCACAGCTTTTAAAGGCTCTCCTCTCTCTTCACAATCTGTGCTTTATATTGTTGTAATGCTCTTGGGCCCAAAGTGACTTCTGACCTGAATGAACAAACTGTTGTTCGAGCCTGGGAAGCACTCGCCTGACCCTGACAGGCAGAGATCTTCAGCCTAGCAACTAACGAGTAATTCCTTTGGGGGGAGGGAGGGAAGAGGATTTTAGGGGAAGGACAATTCTTTTGCTCTCTCTGCCCCCCTTTGAACAAAATATATATATATATTTTTTTTTGGGGGGGGTGGGGTGGGGAGGGGGGTATTATTTTTAATATCAAGCCAATTAAAGACACTGAAGCACTATTGCAACATTTGCCCTTCCTTCCATTAACAGTCCAAAAGAGAATGAAGGTTAAGAATTTTCTGACAAAGTATTTTCCCCAGAGAAAAAAAGGAAGAGATGTCGAAGAAAATAAGAAAGGCAGCTAACTTGTTACATTTCATTTATTTTAACTCAGTTTCAAGGAAAAAACTTGCATATTGTTGATTCCTATTGAACATTACAAATCTTTTCTTTATACTGCGTCTTAAAATTTTTATTTTAAAGTAGGACTGAAAAGTAATCGTGAACTCAAATGTTTGCATAGACAACCAAACTGCCACTGCAGTTTTTTTTTTCAGTACTACAAAACTACCACAACCACCATCAAAAAAACTGGTTCTGCAAGTTATAAACTGAACAACACAGGAAACCAACCCTCCTGGCTTCAGTAAAAATATTTAGTATTCTGGTTTCTTATAAAGCTGGAAAGCAAGTTTGCAGCAAAGGACCCGGAGTCCAGGTAGACACCACCAGAGCCAGCCATGTGCCCTTGTTGCAAAGGAGGGCGGCGGCGTCCTGCAGCAGGGCTGCCAGCAGGCCCAGGGATCCGCCCTTCTACTCAGCCCCAGTGAGGCTTTGGCTGGCCTGTTGGGCCTGGTGCTGGGCTCCCCAGTGCTAGGAGCACCAGGAAAGAATCCAGTGAAGAGATAAATAAATAAAACAGGAAGAAACACAAATAACTGCAAGTGACTGAGCACTGGCATAGGCTTCCAGAGGCTGTGGAGCCTCCATCTTGGAGATCTTCAAAAGCTGCTTGAAGGAGAGGTTGGTCCAGACGGACACACAGAGATCCCTTCCATCCTCAACCATTCCATGATTCTTTTATTTAATATAGTATTTCAAAGCACAGCAATTTCAATAAAATACTGCTTTAAAAATTTAACTAATATGCTTTAATTGATGAGAATTCATGCTACTTTGAAATGAGAGTTGTCACTGCACACAACTACAAGATAAAAACTTCTGACATGGCTAAGTAAAAAAAAGTCATTTTGAATTCTGAAAATTCTTGACACATTTTGCTATGAAAATACACTATCTTTGCTGGCATTTAAGTAACAGCTCCAGGCGGATCTCAATGTGAACTTGTCATGGATCAAGGCTCCTTACCTTTGCCTAGCACTTTACACACGTCCTTTAACCCCTCCAACTTCTGGTGCAATACTCTTGTGTTTGTAGCCTCACCCAAAGAGCACACATGAACCACACTTGGCTTTTTATGGCTCTTATTATCCAAACAGCTTAGCAGATGATTTTACAATTCCCAACTACAGAAGTGTTTATGAGTACGTGCATGCCCAGAATACCAAAAGGTAATACCAAACCACTAAGCTAAAGTCTATTTGACTTGCAGATAACATTTCTTGAGTATTGACTCAATTTGGAAGAAAATAAGTAATTTGATCAGTATCACTTGAACATATTGGTAACCTGCTGATGATATAAAGCCTTTTGTCACTAAAGGTTTAGAGAATAACTGCCACCAGCATGAAGCACTGATGACTTATCTACACCAGGAGATGCAAATATAGTACTACAAGGGTACTAAACAAGACATAATTTACATCAAGAAAATAAATGACAGCACATTATTTTGTATGTAAAAGAAACTGTTGTGTATATGTTTTTTTTTTTTGCCACAACATATAGGAGGCTTTGCCTGATATGAGTGTTACCATTCTCCTCTCGAAATTCTAATAGTAAATCCGAATGACCAAGCTGTCATGCTGACAGAAGGCAACACTTTATAGATTTTCTCCTTTAAAATGAGAGTTAAAAGGTATGCTGTAAGGACAGAAGGCACGGCAACCATGCCTAGCTGCAATACCTAAGAAATTCAATTTTGTTAAGATTTTAGCAAGAAAAGACATGGATTTTCAGGAGGAACTACAGACAAGTGCTGGTACATTTAGGATGCTAGCACTCACACTGACTTGCAAACGAAAAGCTAGGCTCCCATAATACTTTGGACTTTGCATTAAAAAATAAAAAAATAAAAAATAGGACATTCCTGCTTGAGCAAAAACTTGAGCAAAGCTATGTAGGAAACTATCACCTAAGAAGGGAATAATTGGTATCCTGAAAGAGCCAAAAAATGATGCAACAACACCTCTTTCAAAGAAATAGCCTTCTGTAGAATTAAGTTTTAGTAATGGTATGGCTTTTCTAACACTGTGTGATCAAGGCAGACTACTTAGAAGATTGCATCTGATATCACATACACAAGCAAATAAAGAAAACTTCCCCAAAGTTAAATAGAACCAAAGACAAGTCAACATGTTTTGGATGCACAGAGCAGAACTAAGAGAAGCAGCAGATATAGTTAGTAGTTCCCCTTAGAGGGGTCAGAGGGATGAGTGGAACTTTCACAGCTGTCTGTTCAACAACAGAAGAGCACTGGTACCAGGGACTCCCAGACCAAATTCCAACCCATTTTAGGCAGACAAGATGACAGAATTTAAGTGGTTAGATCCTGCTAGTCATATGCTTCCTCAAGGCTAACTGACTTCCTCCAGAAAAGCCTAAATTCACCTTCTTTTTACAGGCGGACAGCCTTGAACTCCAGAAATATCCACTCTCTTCATCACAGTCCTCCTCTCTCTATACATTCTCATAATTTCTTCCACCAAGTAGAAATTATCCAAGAATTTCTGAAGATCCAGAGGAATCTCCTTACTGCATTTACAGCACAAAACTGCCAGTGACTTCAACATCCAAGAAATCATTACTTGTTTCTTATCACATACCAATCAAGCTGTTGGGTACTGAGGCCATATACTAATTGCAACTTGCTTCCCAGGAAAACATGTAGATTGAGATGGAAAAGCCCATAGAAAACAAATACAAATAAGAGAGTTTTTTTTTTTTTTCAGTTGAATTTCCCTTCCTTCTCATTCTTGCAACAGCACAGAAAGACGATAGAAATCATCTAAAGAAATGACGGAAGAAGCTCCAGCATTTCACCAAACTCAGGACAAGTTTGTAGCCCGAGACAGATTCCACTGAAAATAAGACAGCTTGATACTTTCAGTAGATGTCATCAGACAGCAGTTACCCAGTCTAGGTGGTGTTTCTGTTGTTGTTTTTTGTTTGTTTGTTTAAATAAAGCTTACAGATTCAGTTGTGCCTTTTATTTTCCTTGGAATAGCAATGCTTGCTACAGTTGATAATAAATAACGGAAAGAAAGTTTTTCAGTTAATAGTCATCTCTGAACAAGTCAGAATTCTTTCTTCTCTCAGGACTAGTTTCCTCCACTGTTACATACAAAAGCTTCACTCAAATATACAAGTACAATTAGATCACGCTCATAGTCAAAGCAATTAGTCATCTAGGAATCAAGATTAAGGAGGCAGGACCCTGGCGTCCCAGTTAAAAGGATATAAGAATGTATTACTCAGCAAGTCACTCTAGTAATGTTCTTGACCAGTAAAATAAGATGATGCTAACGAATACACTAAAACAAGATCATAGGAAGATTTCTTATGAACAGTTTCAGCTACCCTAAGAAGGTATGACAATCTGTACCACGTATGTTATTTTCAAACAAGCACCTATGTACTTTTTGTTTCTTGCATTTAACAATAGCACTCCACAAACGTCCAAAAACCTGTTATTTGCCACGTAACAATAAAACACTATTCTGCAAAAATAAGTACAAACTACACCTTGCTATACTTTCACTAACACACTAGAAATCATCGTGCTGTATTTTATGTTCATTTTATCTGAATTTATTTCAGCTTATCCTGAACTATGCACTCTTTGGGACAGCGACCATCTGCAATAAACTTAATTCAATAAAACTCTGAATGCTTGCTGGTATCAAATATGAAGTTTAGCTGTGAGCTGCTACATTCATCTTTTGGCAAAATACTTAGGGAAGAAAAAAAGCATCAGTCCCACTCAGTTTACTCACCTCAAGCAACACTTCAGAGTAGGTAGGCAACCACAGAATTTAAATTTAAATCTTGCAACATAAAAACAAATTTGTAAAAGGCCTACATTATTCCTGACGTGCATTTCCACTCAGCCTGCATAGAAAAGGACCAAGACCTACAACCAAATAAAGCATATCCACACATAAAAATAAATAAAACCCTTCCTTTCAGCATCCTGCTGAGCTTTGACATTGCTAATGAATGTTGAATGTGAAAAAGTATTTTAAAACTACATGAATGAAAACTGTAGTTGATATTGTTAAATCAAAAGCTTGTCTCAACATTTACACTGAGATGGCTTTTCAGGGACTTTTCCTGCCGCCCATAGGAAAATGATCTTGGAACACAATTTACCTTGCAAAAAATCCTTAATGCTAAATTGCCCTTTTTTTTTTTTTTTTTGTAAATATATCAAGCAAAGGAAAAAACAGGCTCCCAAAAGCATGTTTCAAACAAACACAAGTGGACAAATCAAAATGCCCACATTAACAAAACAAAGACTACAAGCCAAACTGTAAAATGTTTAACAAATAGCACCAAAATGAGAGTAAATATGAAAATCTGAACCAGTTTTAAGGGTGCTAACTTGTGAACTTACAGCTCTATTTTAAGAGATTCTGTTTGGAGATTGAAAGGAAGCTACCACCACTCCCTTGCTATGCAGCACCACACTCTGCGGTTTGAATCAGTCTTTTTGTAGTTTTTGCAAACCTTGTATCTTTGGGAGAGAGGAAATAAACTGAGACAGACAAGTGAAAGACAAATGCAAAGAACTGTGTTACAATAATCCATCAAAGGAGAGGAAACGAGATTAGCAAGATTATACAAAATGTTTTAACAATGTGCCCTTTATATCTGCAATACTTCAGAATGAACACTGGCTTAGCGAATACGTAACTGTACGACCTGTTTGACAATCCAACATTTAACTGCATGATCTGTTTGACAATCCAATACGTAACTGTATGATCTGCTTGATAATCTCAAAAATAATTAGTATCCTAGCCAGCAGTCTCAAGCACAGAAGCGATTCAGAAGTCCTAAGGTCAGAGCACACTGGAATGTTAATAGAGCATCAAAAAAAAAAATCTAACTAATCCTTGTGTAACTACATTCCCTACTCCAACTACCGTTAAAGTAATAGTGTTCATTACTTTCTACAAAAAGCACTGTGCAATGAATACGTGGTTCACGCATGAACACAACATGCAGCAAAATAACACTGAAAGGCTTCTCACTTTGAAATGAAGACTATTATGAAGACTATATTACATTATTTGTTGGTGCTCCAAAAATTTAAAAGCTTGTAACCAATTGCCCAGAAAAAAGAACACAAATTGTATATGCATTTTCCCCCTGAAAAAATATATCAAAATAAGAACACGTTCACACTTCATAAATAATAGCTAGTCATGAGAACTCCTGTTATAATCACCGAATCTCTTAAAGTCTACTCAGCAACTGAAAAGGGGTCCATGAGCTAGATTTCCCTTGTTTTGGAAACGACAGAGTCCTAAATAAAAGCTTACAACACTGAGATCATGAGATGATTTAGTGTGGTGATAACATCTTGTTGCTTCCTCTTTGGACTTTTCAAAACCATTAATGCCATTAGAAGTTATTGGTCCAGGGTGGGACTTCACCCTAAGGAGGAAGTTGTGAAAAGGGCACTGGAGATAGTTAAGGGAAACAGCACAAAATATATGAACAGAGTAGCAAGAAGACAACAGCAATGTGACACAATGCAAGCTCACAACTGTTTTAGACAGCAGAACCCAAGCAAGGAATAGAGAAAAAGTCCTCCTGCTCCGGTCAATTTAAGAGATAAAAGACGTCATGTCAGAACAATTAAATTTTATTTGTGCAGCTCTGACATCTGTGTTGAGCAGTCTTACTGGACAATACAGATTGCAGTCTGCTCTAGAAATGTTTCAAGTACAATTTGCCATTTTTGTTCCACAAAACGGAGTAGAATAAAATAGTATGTAAGATATTATAGTGTATAAAACTGACAAATTTTACTAAGTCAATGTAGGGAGACCTATATTGCCATTTCACAAATAAGGTGTGGTTTAGTATTTAATAAGACTGCTAACAGTGAATCCTGACTGCGTATCTGAAGAAATACAACCAAAATTGAAGAACCCAGCCCTGAGAGACAGAAGAAGAAAACATGCATTCAGTAAATATAAGGAGAAAATAAACTGGCAGAATGGAGAATTGTGTAGACGGTAAAGCTCAAACTCAAAACAGGAATCTAAATTTGGCCCACCATCAATTTCATTCACACTCATGTTTTTGGTTTGGACTCTCTAGCAAGAGGACCTTCTCTACTCATACCCTAAGCACAGGGTCTAACAGGAAAACAGTATGGATTACAAATAATTTTCCCTTATTACAAAATAACAACTGACTGAGTACTTTTATCTGCAATGAGACAGTCTGGGTAGTCCCAATAAGATAGAAGTTATTCACTGCTTTACTAGCTAAAGAAAAGCAATTAGCATTTTATTAAGCATCCTGAAAAAAAAAACAAATGAGGTCAGAAGTCCAACAGCACATTACAAGTAGTTTCTTTAGTGATGCTAACACAACTATCTCTGATTTTTTTAGCTAAAATGTTCACTATTTAGGAATTTAAGCCTAAAGGACTGGTTGTATCATAAAAGTTCATCTGGCAGAGTTATCCAGACTTTGTTCACAATCCAAGACTAGTTGAGATGCATTCATCTCAACTAAACTTTTCATGTTGGATATGTAACTGTTTTGGAGGGGTCTGCTTCTTGTTTCTTCAGAAACATCAAAAAGTTACATGTTTGAAGGGATGAAAGAATACTCCCTAATCAAACAGTAAGTCCGGGACAGACTTCATTTGGCTGTGATTTTCATCCATTCTTCCAAGTGTTCCTAAAGATTTGTTCATTGTTATTATTTTTAAGCTTATTGACTGAAAGAAAAAAATCAAGACAGCTGTTGGAGAGGGTTCAGAGGAGGGCCACAAAGATGATCAGAGGAGCACCTCCCCTATGAGGACAGACTGAGGGAGCTGGGCTTGTTCAGCATGGAGAAGAGAAGGCTGCAGTGAGACCTCATTGCAGCCTTCCAGTATTTAAAAGGAGATTATAAACAGGAGGGGAACCAACTTTTCACAAGGGTAGACAGTGATGGGACAAGGGGGAATGGTTTTAAGCTGAAGGAGGGAAGGTTTAGATTAGACATCAGGCAGAATTTATTTACAGAGAGAGTGGTGAGGTGCTGGCACAGGCTGCCCAGAGGGTTTGTGGATGCCCTGACCCTGGACATATTCAAGACCAGGTTGGATGGGGTCCTGGGCAATCTGATCTAGCACCTGATCTGGAGGTTGGTGGCCCTGCCTATGGCAGGGGGGGTGGGACCTGATGATCCTTGGGGCCCCTTCCAACCCGGGCCATTCTATGATTCTGTGAAACGCTGATTTGTGTTTAAGGGCTCTAGATCCATCACTCCAGATTTTAACTACCCATGACTAAAGCAGCTCCTCACTTGTTTTCTTCATCCATACCTTGACTGGGAAGTGTTGTGTGACTGGTACTCAATGCAACCACTTATTTGAGGCATTTTCACAGAAGACTAAGTAAAAAACAAAAAACAAACCAGTACTGACTATTCCACATGAAAAGCTGATGTTTAAAGAAAAACAGCTGACACAGTTGTTTCTTTAGGAAGCGCAAAAAAGAAAAGATTGCCTAAGAGTTATTTAAGGGGAAGAAAGGGGAGCTAAAAATGCTAGAATGTTTCAAAAGTCAGTTACATGAAGAGATCAGGGATGGGGGGAGGAAATACTGCTTGCATAAATTCTTCCCCACTAAGTAAATTAAAAAACACACAAACAAAGTAACAAACAGAATCCTCTTTTCCTAAACAAGAAGCAGAGTCAGGGAGAAAAACTGGATGCCCTTCTTCAATGCATGCAGCACAAACTCTAAGTGTATACATATGTGGGAGATGCATAATCACAAAGCATATCCTTGTTCAGCATGTAATTCTTATGTAATGGCTTTCTATAACATACTGATGTAAATACACATATAAAATTTGTATCTGAATCTAAATCAGGAAAAACTGGTTTAAGTTGGTTCCGATATAAGCTGGTTCTAGGAAAAGTGGGGGAAAAAAACCCTAAAACACTGAAATTTCATATTTATAACTATATGAATTAAATCCTTTCCAGCAACTACAAGCTGTCCTATTACAACCTTCGGCTGCATCACATTAATCATCATAAATAACACAGGTGGGAAACTGCTAGGGATCATGATGGAATGGAAAGAAAAGTTGAGATGCATTCATATAGCCAGTAAGCAGACAGATGAAAATGACAGCAGCCAGATTTGTTATCTTTCCTGCAGCTGCCTTCTACAGCCTCATTCAGAGGATCTTTCAGTGAACACTGCGGAGGGAATGCAAAATTACCTGTAGCTTTGCACTGCGTTCTACCAGCAGGCTGAAGACCCTTTCCTGCCCACACTAACATTGCTGTTAACACAAGCACGTTAAAATAACAGTGTCTGGCACTGCTGCCAGCAGCACTCTCCTCAACTCCTGCCTGACCAGCTGTGCTCACTGTGCACTTTCTCCACTGCTCCTGCAGTCAGGCAGTGATCAGCACCAGGAAGCTGACACGAACCATGAGCAAGTTGGAAGAAAACTTCAGTCCAGAACAATTACCCAGCCTTAATCAGAAGATGGATAATGTTTGGTCTCAAGGTTCTCTCATAGTGGCTTGAAGCGATTCTGAAGACAGAAAACGCAAACTGCGCAAGTTCCAGAGCAGTCTCACCACACGTACCAGAGCTCACTTCACCTTTGGTGAACGCTGCCAAGCTCATTCCCACAAATCCGTATGGATCAGAGAAGGACAGGGCAGCCACATCACAGACCAGTCAGCTTGGCTTTTTCTCTGCATTATAGATGTATTTTGAGATTAAGCCACAACCAGCAATATGAATATTTACGTCACAATTTTTGACAAATTTGATCTCTTTCTGCAGTATCAACCGAAGTCTTAAATTTTCCTTTTTCTGGCTTCATGCATGTGGAATGATGAGTAACAAATGTGTAACATAGTTACCAGCAGTTTTCTTTCCTCCCAGATACATACATTTTCTCTCCATATAAATTCTTAACTGCTACAAGTTTTGGCCCTCATTGTATCTAGCAAAGCTCAGTCTACATGCTAACAAAACAGAGGGAGTTTCCTTTATGTAAGGACTGAACACACAAAGGGAAAGCCCTCTTGGTTCCAGATGACGCAAGGGGATTAACTCCGGTAGCACAGAAAATGGACATTCTGAACACTGCAAAAAGTTTATCCCGCAATGTGGTGAGAACTGAGAGGCAAAGAAAACACAGTTTTCAAGAAATACAACTGAAAATACGTCACAATATGAGGATTGATCACAAGCACATCTAACATGCATGTAGCTTGTTATTTTGTTATCACTAAACCAAAATATTTTCATCAAGGTGGTAAGAGAAATAAGCACTTATTTGCTGCAAATTAAAACTTTCACACTTTTAGTAATTTTACAGTCAAGTAATACTAAAGATTGCAGCTCTACTGTACAAATTCCAAGGCCTGACTTCAAGCTGTAGTAAGACCTAGCAAGAGTTAAGAACGCTCTGTCTGTCTTTTTATTTGTCTATTTATCTATTTTGGAAAGGAGTTACAGCAACCTGTACTACTAAGAAAGTTTAATATCTAACAAACAAATATCATTTGCTTGATATGATTCACTAGCTCACTTCCAGTGATACCTTTTAAAACCAATGTTAAAGGAAATAACACTTCCAAAAAAAGTTTGAAAATAGAAAGGTAGCCTTTAAGAGCCAGCAGGAAAAACTAATTTGACAATTGAGCCTTTTTTTTTTTTTGCTAAAAAAGTTTTTTCATTTTAAAGAATAACCAAAAAAAAAAAAAGGGGGGG
>WBMW01005934.1:5396434-5415255 GCA_013396635.1 Penelope pileata
GGGGGGGGGGCGCGTTACGGACTACTACAGCAGTAATTAACAATTTGAAATGGAGATCCTTTATACTTTGAGTTAATTTACTGGTACAACACATTTTCCAAACTGCAGTGCTATTGGCATCATGAACCACTGCTGCTTGTTACCACTTCTTTAGTTTGTGCTCCAGTATTATTATGCCAGGCACATACAGGAGAGGAAATACAAATATCCTCTCTTCAAAAGAAGAAAAAAATACATGAAAATCTGTCAAGTTTTGCAGCTATTCATCCTTTAATAAGGATCATTATTTACAGAAGGTTATTCAGCATTTGTTGGGAATGCAGGGAAATACAAACCCTATGAATTTCAAGCTTTAAACACTGGGTTCCAGTACTCTGGCACTCAGAAGAAAAGCAGCTTCCAGATTATACTCATGCAAGCATTTTGACACAGACAGACGATGCATCTCCATGAGACAAATTAAAGGGTGATGGTCCACTGAATAGTTATACAGAAGGAGTACAGTACACTATGCAGAGCACGTACACGATACACAGAACTTTCATTTTGAGAGCTCCCAACAAACTGTAATATTTTAGTCACAGGAGTTTTCTGAAGTCATACACATGGAGTTCTACCAGTGATTCAGCATGTGTAGGTTTGCAGCAAAATTATTTGATGTTGTGGGATAATGGGAAGGCAGCTAAATCTGCTCACCTAAAATCCAGCCTGAATGAATCCCTGCCCCTTTCTCCTCCTTCAGTCTTGGGGCAGAACTCTGCTGCTTCCTTTGTGTTAGCTCAGACTGTTATGCAATGGTGAAGCAAGCTGGTTGTGCAACTTAAGCAGAAAATCCAACAACCCAGAAAGATTGCTCTGACAGATCAGTGCCCTGAATCACCTGCAGCTGTGCCCCACAGATCTAAAGGAAAAAAGGCAGTGTTTGTGAATGCACTCAAAGGTAACTTCACCTTTCAGAGGCAGCCCAAAATGACGAAGACCAAAGTTTCGTCATTAGAAATGCAGACTTATTTCAAGACTTACCTAAATTATTTCTTTTTTTTTTTGCATTTATTTATAAATTCATCTTTAATTCAGAGGAAAGTCATAAGAGTTGTTCTCTATTCCACATATGAACATTATTTCTAAGTGCCCCCCATCTTTTTTTTTTTTTTTAACTGCTTTATTTCTGATTTAAATCATCAGTCTGAAACTGATGACCAATAGGGCAGCAGAGTGTCCAACATAAAAATCCATCTGTTCCTCCTATACGGTATTGCAAAGCTAGACAAAATTACCCCTTTGCTTTAAAAGGCCCAGAAATCGAGAAAAAAAAATTCTCTTTGCACTTCCCTTCTTTCAGCATTTGACATTTTTCAGTCACTACGGACCTACTATACTATACACACACTTCCACCACCAGGTGCGCAGCTTTGGAAAATCTCATTCAGTCAGCACACTGCTACAGTGTTTTCCAGATATATCCATTAGTGCTGACATTCAGTTGTACATAAAGTAAAAAAAATAAATCAAACCACGATTAACTTCACAGAACTAGTTACCGTCACACAACTAGAGGTTGAGAGCACGGCAGCCTCACTCCAGAATATAAAGTAAATACCTTTACCATTCTGATTTGAAACTGGTCCTATAAAAGCCTGCTTATGCATTTGCTCTTGACCTCACATTCCAGCCTCCTGAGCAGCAGTTACATAGTTAAGAATTGATGCTATTAGAATAAACTTCTGGTGGGAAGTGCTAAGAATTCACCTCCCTGCCTACCAATCTATCCAGAAATCTGTTCTCACTCCTACTTCCTCCTGTCTGTTCCTCTCTGAAACAACTTTGGGGGGGGGGGTGTTGCAGAGAGTTTGCCTTTCCTCTACTGGATCACAGTTGTGTACATGAACTGTACCAGACCATATGGCAATCTCTTTCAGTTTGTATTAAGCAAAACAAGCTCCCCAGCAGCCCAACCCAAAGAGATTCACGTAAGAGAGCCTACAAATACCCATGTGCACATTTCTGCATCCACAAGTTACTAAATTCTGTCAATTACTAAGGTAAAATTTTTCTTCCAGAACTCTCCAGGATAGGAAGACACCATATCCACACACGCATTCACACCGACGTTTACATTTCTCTCTCGGTTGTACACAAAGCTAGCTGGCTGCCTACACGCGACACAGAGCAGCTGGATTAAAACTGAAGACTAGAACGCGTAATTCAGCACACAGGAAGGCTTTGATGTACGGAAAATTACGGTATTAAATGAAAACCAGTGCCTGTTTAATGAGCAACACATGCAGAGGATGATCCTGCTCACAGGAGAGTAAAACTGAAGAGAAAGGCTGAAAGCTGAAAAGAATCCTCCACCACTGCCTGGATGCTGACGAGCTGAGGCAGGCTAACCAGAAACAGTCAGGATGGATTTTCCCTTCGTAAGGGGGAAACGCTCAAGTTTTATTGAACACTGAAAGTGCAAAAATCCAATAGGGAAACAACCGTCAGTCACAGAGCCTCAGGAGAAATCCCATTACCCATGCTCAACAAGAGCAGGAAGGCATCTCACAAGGGTGCAACCTCTGGATGCCTAAAGTTGTGTACAGCTCTTACGTAAAATTAGGGATATGGGATCAATACACTGGAATAGGATCTTCTCATTTCCTTTTCTTAAAGGTTAAAATGGATTGTTATGGAGACTTGATTTTCAATTTCTCAAAATAATTCATCTTTCCAGTAGTTTTTAGCCCAGCAACCAACATTTTGTGTAGAATAGTACAAAACTTTGTCTACGTTTCCACATAAAGTTTTAGCAAACATTGTTTACGTGAACGTGCAGGAAGCTGACTTGCCAGAAAACAGCTCCCTCAGCTGGAACTGAATAATTTTTACTTTTTAACGAAGAGTTTAATTCAACTAATGGAGTCATTAAGTCCATAGTTAAATTACATTTGTATAACACAATAATCTGATTTTCTTACTTTGACTTTGCTGTTCACTACTATGCTCTGAAGTTCTTTACCAGCACATTGCTAGCTCATTGAAAACGAGAAGCTATTTTATCACAGGCAGAAGTGAGCAAACCAAAAGCAGCTTAAGGCTTCACCTGTTACCTGCCCCTGAGAACCAAATAAGTGAGACAACTGCCAACAAGCTGGACGTATACTACTGCCTATAGTACAATAAAAACTACAACAAAAATTGAAAATTGACTACAATTTCCCATTGCAGTGTTTCAACTTTAACGTTGTACATAATGCAGAGATATACACAGTAAGACTGAATGCTATTTTGCCTTCAATTTGTATGCGTTAATATGTCTGTAAGCTTCAATCACAGATCCATGACAGCTGTTATATTAGTACCATTCAACTCTGTATGTTGAGGTTAAATACTTTCTCTCTGGAAATTAAGAAATTTGAACATTTCTTTCTGTCCACAGTTCACAAAAAAGGACAAACTATCAGGTGACTGATTTTAACAAAATTCAACCCTAAACTAAGAGGAAACCTAACCACAGCAAGCCATGACTAAAAATTGCTACTTTCACAATAAGGAAGAAAAATATTTTTCTTGTAGTTCGTAAGCAATAATGAAAAGAAGGCACCTTCATTTTCTTGGTTCTGTTCTTTTTCATAATTTCAAGTTATAAAGATTAAACATCCAAAAACCTTAAGGGTTCAAACGTTAGCACGAAAAAGCTTTGGGGTGACAGCTCTCCCTCACTTAAGCCTTACGCTGAACACCGGCAAGCGGATGCCGAAGATGCCACTAGCCTATTACATTTTCAATGTTCAGAAGGCAGCTGCTAAGACCAAACAACACTTTGAAAGAAACTTTGAAAATCATGCTTAACAACAAAGAGTTAAAATATTAGCCTAAAAGTTAAAATAAAAATGTTAAAAATGAGTCAGTCCAACCGGGCGATATAGATTTCAGTAAGCTCGCCGAACCTCTTCAGAAACAAGTTTCTCTAATTCACGCCACAATAATTTAAGGTTCAGTTAGTGTCAAGCACCATTATTTCTTAAGGGCTTTTCTCAGACAGATTATATGTCAAATAGATTTAACCCCAGAGATGTAACATGATCTTATAATAGTTATGACTAAATTACAAGTTTTAAAGTAGACAGCCATCAAAGTAAGGAGAACAGGCAATCACGGATTCAGGAAATGTACATTCCCCCATAGTCGGCTAATGGCAACTTTAATAGGATGTGATGGATTTTTCTCCACCAGGAGAAAATACTGCCTGCATTTCTGCTTCAACAGCCCACGCCAGCTGACTAATGGAGTTATATTTTTGTCTCATATGAGGATGGTTACTCGCCCATCCTCTAGCAGTTGCAGAATGAAACATTAACAGCAGCTGTGGGGTGAACAGAAAAGCTGCTCTATTTGGTAGCCAAGATCCAAAGCACAGGCCTTTCCTCCAACAGTGGAGCTCATTTTCTGTCGCAGGGTGACGAAAAGACACTGCTCAGAACAAGGCCACTTTTAGGGCTTAAAGTAGCAAAGTGAAGACACTTTTAAGGAGTTATAAATCTTCATGAGAAAGCACAGGATTCACAGAAAATAAAAATAGGATTCTTGGACAGTTAAGGGTTCTTGAAATCTTAAAAGAAACTGTTGGAAAGAAATACTTGTGAATCAAAACATTTTTCTTAAAACAACTCTTATCAAACGCTATTAAATGTAAAAACTCCTTACCTCGGTAATAATAAGCCTAATTGCAACAGACCAGTCCCAAAGAAACACTTTTGCCACACCAGTGAATAATCAGCATATGCCTGAACTAGAAACATCTTTTTATGCAAGTATTTGGGCTTCAGTCCTGCAAAAATTTAAATACATCAGTCTGAGTAGACCTACAGATCTCTGTGGATGTCTACAGAGTTTATCACACGCACAAAAGCTAACACATATTTATAAGCCTTGCAGGATAATTGCTTTTGGCAGGATATAAATAGCATCACTACAGTGTGCTTTAGAATCATGGTCTCCTGCCTTCAGAAGCAGGAGTTCTGGTGAAGCCTGTCACTCGTCATACACAGAATGGCAGCTGCAGAGCCCACAGAGACATTTAAACTTCTCTTTGCATTTTCTTTAAAATCTCAGAATAGTGTACAGGCATTCTTTTAAAGTAGCAAGAAAGCTAACAAATAAAGCCTATAAAAATTGCCTAGAAATGCTTTCTTACTAGTGCCATGGATACTGCTGGTAGGACTGGAAGCAGTTCCTAGACAAACTATCAATAGCTTCCAAGCAGCACATCAATTAGGCAGTGAGGTTTACTATGTATTTTTCCAGAACCTAATGCACGGGCTGACAGGGCAATAACTCAATATGAGAAGCAGTCTTAATAAAGGACTCTAATGTTCACTGTACTATACTTCAATGAAGAAGTTCAAAAATCTGCTACAAGAAGAGCTTTCAAATAGCAAGACAGGCATCTGAAATTTAGAAACCTCATGCCAGTAGTTTGCCTGACTGACTTTTAAATGCACACCTAAAGCTAGGCCTTAGATGTCTCTCCTCACTTGCCAGTCTTCTTCATCTTTTTGGCGCTGTCTTCCCGTCTCTTTTGCCCTCCGTTTTAACCTCCAGAAAGGACAAACCTGAGCACAGAAGAGGAGTGCTGGCCACTGTCAGTGCCACCGAGAGCGGCACAAGGGGACCCCGTCCCTCCGCTGCCTGGCTCCAACAAGGGGAAGGAATCAACACTCTTTGTAGACACAGGTTGCTCCTACAGCACGTTTACATTATTCCGTCCATCCTCCCCTGCGGCTTCAGTCTATCATTTTTTCATGAGATATCTTTCTCTCTTTAATCCCACCTTGACAAAAGTGAGACTTTTGCTAGTGATGCATCCTCAAGGTTTTACAGCTGAGAAAGCTCTGTGTGCGGCAAGAACAGCTGTGGGGCTATTTACTTCTGAGAAAGTGCCTACGAGGACTTCAAACGTCCTAGCAGCAAAGAGGGGAAAAGTGCAATTTAGAACACTTGGCAGCTATCACAAACCAGTACGAGTTCATATTCACAGTTCATGCTGTCTTGGCCCAAACAGTTAGGAATTGCTTGCATTCAATCAATTTCTACTAAAAACATTTTGTTTCACGTACAAAGATGACAGATAGGCCTACAGATATTTGGAACACAGAGAAATATTACAATACTTTTAAAATCAAGAAACCTTCTCTCTGCTCCTCAGACGCTTGTGCAGGTTACACCTGACCGTAAACACACAGTCTTTGCAACACGAGGGCCCTTCTGGCAGCTGCCAAGCACTCCTGAGCCAGGCCCCACTGCTCCAGACACTGGCGGAGGGGGTGCAGAGGTCCCCTGCCCACCTCACAAGGCGCTCGCTCAAGGCTGAAGCCCAAGAGCACCAGCACTCCCAGTCCCCTTCCTGCTCCTGCTGACATGTTACTTTACATCAGAAAGCGTGCTGCTGACACCGATACAAAAGCAATTCAGTATAGTTAGGAAATGCATCAAAAAGTGTTTCCCTTGAAGGAGGTGTAGTTACTGGAAACACAGCCGTTTTATCTTGCCACTTCACTCACATGCTTCTTGTGAAACAAACGGTTGCAAGAAGTGAAATGCTCATGCAGTATGAGGTGCACTGACATAACCCATTCAGATACTAAAACTTCAAATTCTCACACGCAAACATGAACAGCAAACTAACTGTACCAAGAGATTAAAACTGAATAATCTGGCACAGCAATTTCAGTTCACTTCAACTTCCGAATGCCTGAAAACACAACACAGTCTGAGGGAACAGATAAACCATCCAAAACTAGATAGCTTGCTACTAAAACAAAATACAGTGCCACCAGAGAACCACAAGGTAGTTTTCCACCAAAGAATCAAGGAACAAATAGTCTACTTCACCTCAAACATCCTGAAGAGGAAATAGATGCATTTGGAATTTAACCAGGTATAGCAAGGTGGAAAAGTCACTGAATGGATAGCAACAGAAATTTTTGCCAGATACTTTATGGCAATTCTTATATTTTTAGGTAAAGCACTAACAACTCAAAATAATAAAATACAGTACTAAATCATCATTACGTCCTTAGAACACTTTGGGCAAGTATTCCATCTCTGAAGGGTTTCAATACCCCAGGTATCAAGCCTCTTGAACATTTTCAGAGGAAGATTTCCAATGTCATTTCTAGGCAATGCTAAACCCAGAGGGGAGAAATTTTAGCTGACTCCTTTGCAGCTTTAAGGTAGTTCATCTGCCTTGTCACAAAAATCTCCCCAAACTGTTTCAAGCCACAGATATGCTTCACCATTGAAGAGCAAAGAAACGAGCAGTTAAGTTCAGAGGATTTCAAATAAATCTACTCCCACTCTCCCTCATTAACTGATCTCAACTGTAAATTTGCTTTAGATACTCTAAAAGGTGGCTATTAACCACATAGAGGCAAAGATATTTTCTGTGTCGAAGTGACAGCACCAGTGCTATTTATTTAGTGAAACTGGATTTGTCAGTGTTGGTGAAACGCAGGGTATTAATGGAATTCTACTTCATTTCTATTTTAAACAGCTTGTATACTTATGCACTTTAGCTTATTTCACAGGCTGCCAGGAAGGATCTAAAAGAAAAACAAAAACCAACAAAAACCCACAAATCAACACTGAAGAGTTAAATATTTCAAATTATGTAAGAAGTCTACCAAAAAATGTTAAAACAAAATCACCCATAGCACGTATCAGTCACACAACTACAAAACTTCATACTATTTGTGGGAGGCACTTAAAAAGAAGTTCAGATTAGCACCTAAAAAATAAAACCAAAACAAACCCACAACCCAACACACCATAGTTATGAATATTTGCTTGTGAATAGCCCTTTTCTGCATAGTTTTACAGCAGAGTATCAACTTTCAGACCTTCAGAACTATGAACAAGTAATTTCACACAACCCCAAATGCTACCATGAACATGAAATTTAGCTTAGCTCCTCTGGATCTCAGGCTCGCCCGTGGTAACAGCTTCAACCACTGCACTTGGGAACTGCTGCACTGAAATTAATAAACCACACTCAAAACATTTTCATTTACAAAGAAAGTGGTATGTAACAGAGTTCACAAAACTGAAGAGGAACAAACACAAAAGCAAACCTTATAAAAATGATACACGGAGGTAACATATAACCCTGCCTAGTTGAGCTGTCAGATATTAGTGCAACTTCTGTTTGGGATCTCTATGGAAGTCAAAGGCATACAGATGGATATTTAAACCTTGGATATTTAAACACTGGATATTTAAATCTTGAAAAGTATCAGTCTGAGCTTCCTGAGACGTACTGAAGTAATCTCCAAGAAAAGGCTAGACTAAGTGAATTTCCTACTTTTAGAAGACCAGCACTGTTATTGCCAAAGGATATATTCCAAAGAAGCAATCTCTGGCAAAACTACGTGCTGAACTGTAAAAAGAACTCATTGCAGAGGGAAGCAAAAAGTCTTTTGAAGAACATCACTTTCCAGCATAAATAAAAACAATTAAATTTGTATCCTACTGAAAATACGGTAGAACAAAACTTATTTTCCTGCTCAAAGATAAAAGCGTGAACAGCGGCTTCCAATTTAACTGTTAAGATTGCGCTTATTTGGAATAAAATACATCTTTTGATTATATAGAAAAACAAGGGAACGTACAAAAAAAACTCACCCCACCTCTATCACCAAACACACCCAGTTCATCGATTTTCACGCTAAAATTGGGAAACGACTGTAAAGTGACTAGCTATAATTGAGACAAGAATAAAAAAGTAGAAAACAAAAAAAGTAAAGGCACGTATAAAAACCCTTCCACTAAAATGCTCAGATAGCACTGAAGGCACTAACTGGAACCAGCTGCTTTTCTGGCTTTGTTGTCCAAGATACCACACGCACCTGGGTACACTAACTTTCAAAGTTAGCAGCAGCCAAAAAACAGCATTGATTTAAGATGCCGTGATTTACACCATTTTTTCAATCCTCATTTAAATTAGCAAATCAGAAAATTGTGATCTTCCTTTACATATATACTACTTATTTTCCTAATGAAAGTCTACCTAACGCTGGTTGGTAACCATTTGGTAGCAAGGCTGGTAACCTGAATATACTGATCTGCCCCAGGATGCAACCTTGCAGTGAAATTTTAGTAATGTTTACTTAAGGTGCATTGCCTCCTTGCATTTTTTTACTGTTCTATAAAATATTTACATTCATAATCTTAGGCTGCAAAACAGTTCATTACTTCTTTGTATCCTGCACACTGAGACTTGAGAATTAAACTGAATTGACTTGAACCACAAATGTGTTACTGTTACTAGGATTACCTTTTCCTCATCCCATACAGCAACATTTCTCAACTCTGAATGAACTAAAACAAAACTAACGCTTGCTAAGCAGACAACCACTATGAAACTTGGTTTAACACTCAGACTGTGGTTTGACGCATCCTGTTTGGTGACTTCTATATTTCAGCAAATACAAGGTAACAAAAAGTCTAACGATTTAGACAAGCAAATGTCACCCTTACAAATGATTTCAATGTTTCATTAGAATGTTTTAACTCTATGTAGCTCCCACCCCGAAATACGCCTGTAACTGCCCCACAAACAAGCTGGGAAGCAACCTTGGAAAAGCTGGCCAAAATCACTCTGGCCCTTGAGAAATGACATTTGTTCCTTCCTTTGACATGTAGAAGTTAAACAGGATCTCTCTTGCAGCTTCTCTACAGAAATAATCTCTTCCTGAAGCACATGGCAGAGATTTGGATCATTGTGCCTTATGTGGGATGGCACGTCAATCAAAGCGCATTGTTCGCACACCCAGCTTGGGAGGAACACGAGGACCAAGCATTACTTAAAGCTTTTACTTCCCCTTTTACCTTCAATCGTCAGTATCAAGCTCATGCAGCACAGATATGCCGAAAGATAGAAAAGCCAATCCTGTACCTAGCAAAAAATTTTCAGGCCCAAAAACCAGCAGAAACACTAACAGAGACAGTAATCTTCTTTCTAGTTATTCCAGTAGTCTAACCTGTAGATTTTATTTAGAAAAGAAACTATACACATAAGTCCAATTTTACTTCAGGAAGATTTATTCACAGGCTTCACAAACTTAGACAAAGTTCAGTTGAAATTTCAGTAGTACAGAGGTCACAACGCACATTTTAAACATTTCTGTAATGTCTTCTACTTCCCCTGCTGAAAGGAGAATGAACTCCTAGCCTCTGGGAAGCATTGTGCCTTTCTACAACAAAGGAAATGTACGTTCTTATTTGGTTACGTTTTTATCTTCAGAATGACCAAAAAAGCGAACAAGCAAACAGGTTTCTTGTTAACATTACAATGTTAAAGCCTAAAACCCTGGAAGAATAACAGTATTGAGATGTGCTGAGTGGGTAAGTCAAAATGTCTTAAAAGAGACACTAACAGGGTGTCTTCTCTTTTGGACAAGCTCTTCTGGACAAGTTGTTTGAGAACAGCAGTTCAGAAAAAATGCTTCCATGCAAAAAGGAAGAGAAAAAAAACAACAAAAATCACAAGGGTCTACAAGGGTCTCTTTAAAAGCCAGAACACAGAAAGATATGCCACTTCAGAAAGAGAAAAAAACCCCAAACATATAACAAAATGTACAATTCAAGAAAAGCAAGCAAACAAACCACAACCCCAGAGTCTGAGGAAGTACAGCAGAGAAGGAAAGACTTGAAGGGAAGAACCTGAAAAGCTCCTCTCCTTAGGTAACCAAGCTTATGAGTTTTCCCCTACTTAACCCAACTTATTCCAGGAGAATAAAAGCATCCTAATAGGAAATAACACTGTACTAAACTACAGCACTCTAAATTCACATCTGATTCCGGAATAACTTCATCTAATGGACAGGTTCTTTATCCAGATTTCAACGATTAAATGCTCATGTTTTCTGCCTTCCTTCAGGGGAATGAATGTGGACATGCTCTCCCTTTGCAGGATTAGGCAGCCCTAAGAGAGAATCTGAAGGTAGCGAATTCCTGGCAACCTAAGGAGGTCAGAGGAGAACAGAACTGTTTTTGAACTGGTGACAAACATACAACACACTTGCACAAGCATGTTCACACTCCAACCTGTACGGAGCAGCCCACGTATATGGCACAGATGCTTGCAGGGACACGGCAAGGCAACGCATCTCCAGCTTCCCCTGAGATTGGCCCCAAGAGGTGCCCCGCACCCTCAGACAACCAAAAGCAAAGCTGGGCCTACTTTCAAAGCCAGACTCGAGCAGCGAGGTGCTCAGGGTGTGGGCATGGCACGGCCCCGTTTCTGCACCCCAGGGAAGCGCTCGCCCGCTTTCTGCGGGTCCTCCATTACCTAACACGGGGCTGCCAACACACACCATGCTTTCCCGTCGCCATAGAAACAAAGCACGTACATGCTAAGGTGCATATGGGGGCTCTGGGAACGATGTTTCAAGCTGAACACAGCTCAGACTAAATATTGTGAGCTAGAGCTGTTCTGCATGAACAGAACACCAAGGTACTGTGCTAGAGATCAGCCTGATGCTGAGTGGTGGCTGCACATCCACTGAAGTGTTCTGGAGGCTGAAAGGAGGAGAAAATGAGCCCAGATTCACTCAGGACACTTAGAGGCCTTACTGCATAAAAACAGCTACAGACCAACAGCCTGGTTTCAGATACAAACTTCTTCTTCAGGAACCACAGAGCAGAACCGAGTACATTTTCTGAAGAATATGCTTTAACATAACAATTGCCAGAAAAGAGGTAGGCAAAAAATATGGATCTAATTACTGATTAAGAAACAATATGCAACTGGCACTTTTGTTTCAAGGAGAGCTGCAAGTACCTTGCATTTCCGCGTGTGAGTTTAGGCGCAGGCCGCTGCTCCTGCAGGCTCCCCAGCACGTGACAGGGCTGAAGCCCGGGCCTGGCTGCGCCGCGCCATGTGCGGGTGCCCCACTGCACACACAAACGAGCATGGCAACAGCCTGACTGGCACTCTGCCTGATGTGCCCGGCGCACAGGGCTGCGAGCGTCACGGCTTCTCCTAACAGATGTCAGCACTGCCTCAGGAGGACTAAAAGAGAAGTTCAACATGATCTATTACTCCTTCAAATAACTTGGGGGGAGGTGGGGGTGGAACCAACTTTCGGATAAAGAAAATCACACCATCAGAAGCGATACCAGAAACAGCATGCAAGAAGTCTGGATAAAATTACAGCAGTATTACCAGCGTGAAATAATCCCGTTGCTGAAATTTGAAAATTTAAAAGACTAAAACTAGACAAAAGTGCAGAAACAGAAAAAAGTTAGAATAGTGTCACCTTCCTTTTCACTATTAGTAGTTACAGAATTTACACCCTTATCAGGATGCAGTCTTCAATGACACAGAACCACCTGTGCATGACCAGAAGATGCAGGCCTCATTCCTGGCACGGGATGAGCAGCAAACGAGGCAAAGGGCTGAAAAAAGAGAAAACGAGCGTTTCCTAGTACTGAAGGCTTGAGAGCAGAACCCAGGCAATCTGATTACAGCGCCAGCTCTGCCTCATTATCAAAATAATCAAAATTCATACCCCCTGGCCACGCAGATTAGAATTGCACAAACGGTCTCTGCTCTGAAGCTTGGAAATTCTTGAGCATTTCATTTTACAACTTTGCATTCTGTTGGCACACCCATTATATAACAGTGGAACCAGTACCCATTACTCCACTTATAGTTTTTTAATCTTGCAAAATTAGAGAGACAGAAAAACTTTTTTTTTTTTTGGTATGGCATCTGCAGCACTGATCAGTAGCCCTCACACTACAAATGATATTTGTAATGAGACAGATAATTTCCCCTGATGAGGGCACAAACATGCTATTGTAAATCTACCCTGTCAGGAGATCTTCAGTTTTTCTTGGTCTTAAAGAGAGAAACAGACCAGGGATTAGCAACAGGAATTGGGCTCATAAACATGCACGTTTGGAACACGAGGTCAGCCACACAGATAAGAAACACCATTTCCCATTTTAGATGTATGGGACTCAACATTCAATCCCGAATTAGTTCCTTCACACTTTTCAAAACCACATTCCTGTTCAGGCTCAGCATACGCTGGCCTCAATCACAGACTTCACACTGGCAGTCAATCACACTCAATCACACACTTCACGAAGGCAGTGCTCTGGGACCTGGATCAAGCATGCCATGTGCAAGGAGAAAAAATACCTGGGGCACCAAGCACTATGTCACGTCAGAGGCGAGAAGTTTCTAGGAAGCTACGTAAACACTCCTGCATCACAGCAGGCTCTGTACTCCCATCGTTCACTGCATTTTTTTAATCCTTTCAAAAGGTTAAAGAGAGAGAGAAGTCACTTCTGCCCTCAAGGTTTATACCACTTCACCAAAACTGCTCTGCAGTTTCTGAAAGAAAAAATCACAGGCAGGAGCCTTCGCTGAGAGCTCTATCTTGCCAGTTCTGCTTTTAATTAGGGAAGACAGACAGTTTCAGTGGCAATTTCTAATAAACTGCACCCAAGTTTTCAGTATTTATTTGTTTTATTAATGACATGCTTGATACTTCTTGTCATTGCACTCATTTATTGACAGCATTTGACTTCACTAAAACTGAGACAAATAACCCAGTTTCGTTTTTGCTTTGACAAACTTCTGTCAGTGTTGCAACTCGTCAGTGCAAGTCAAAGAAAAAGAGCAACTGGCAACAGTTGTCAGATCTTCTTGGGGAAGACCCAGTTATTTGGTACTGTTTTTCCAGAGTTAATTTTTGAAGAGAGGAAAAAAAAAAAAAGACAGCTCTTTCCATAGACTAACAAAGCCTGCTCTCACGAACCATTCAAGCCGAATGCAGGCTCGCATCATGTCTGCAAGGCTTCTAAGCAGGTGAAGGGTTTGACTCGCAGCAGAAGCACGGATTACAGGGCTTCTTTGCCTAACAAAAACACCACATGCAGCAGTGGTCACATTTTTCAAGCACAAGAATGAATACGTCTGAGAAAAAAAAAAACTTTACTACCTCATTTTTAAACACAGTTTAAATTTTGACAGTACACATTAGGGGAATTCTCGTAGAGTGCATACTAGAAAAGTACGTTCTTATGAATACAAGTTTGGCATCAGTTAGAAATGCAGAATGGAGCAGATCTATGGCATGCTTTCTCTGTTTGAACTATTCACTATCACAAGAAGCTGAATTCTTGGAGGCAAAAATGCATGTGAGCTCCTTGCACACACGTATACATTTATCAGGGTTATACTGGGATTTTATTTGTTGCCCACTTTATTTGGAGCAGTGGGAATTACGGCCTGCAATTCTGTGTAGCAAATCTGCTATTCTGTAATCAGAGGAACATTTATGCTCAATTTTAGTCCTCAAAACATTGAAATGCACATTTTGTATCCCTAAGTATATCTGAAGATTTGTTGTTTGCTGTTCAAAAATTCTTCTCTTGTCACACATAGGAGAAGAATAGTGAATATAGTACAATGAACATAAATAAACATGCATTCTCTCAGCAAACTACTATCAGAGATACTAGCATGAGCATTACAAAAAAGCTAAGATGAAAAAGATGTGAAAACACGTACATGATATGTCTGCTCAGTTCTTCAGCACAAGTACGTGCTGTTCAAAACTACCACAGCCTTAGAGACTGAGCTCTAGTACAGACACTGCTCAACGAGGAAGGGAGACAGCATGTTTACCCTGGTACCTACCACATAAAATACGTTGCCATATATGACGCGATACTGCACCTTGTATGAAAAAAACAATGGGGAGTATTACCAACTAACAGATTTTATGAAATTGTATTTCAAGCATCAGTAGAATACCTCTTCTCTCACCTAATGTAGGAAAAGTTCAATGCCAGTATGGGCTGCCTCGAGTCTGGAAGTATTTGTTACTACAGCACACTGGAAGAGCACCCAGCTCCCTTCGTTTAAAAAAGGAGCACTGCTGAAGATTATTTCTGATGAATGCCAAGACCTCTAACAAGGTATCAGAGAATAAAAAAATGTGGCAAACGTGGTACAAATATTCCAAATTAAAATTCAATACTTCTATAAAAAGTCGCCAGTAATGAAAAAATATTTGGCAACTAGAAGTGCATTCAGATAAGAGTAAAGAATATTTTCAACCGAAAGAAAGGAGGATTTTGCAGAACCATGATGTATCCATTTAATTTTTGTTTGCAATGATTTCCAGCAGGTCAGTAGCTGTGCAAGCTTTGCTAGTTAAAATCTGTTTGCTTAAATGTTGAACAAGCGAACAGAGAGGAAATAGACGAAGATGGTTCATTTTGTAAATACCCACAAAGAAACTGGGAACCTCAGCAAAATGGCAACTGTCAGCAATCCCTCCAAGTTCTTTAGGAAAACCGAAACACATTCAATCAAGAACAAATATCAAGAGGGAGAAAGCAGACATCTGAGCATCAAAGCAACACAGTTCAAGACAGTACATCGGATGCTGCATCACAGGACTGGGTTTTGGTTTTGTTTTTGAATCAGAGGCGTAAAAACCAAAACCGACAAAAGTATTTCCCTTGTCTCCTTTTTCAACTGGCATCAACATTCTCAATAGTACTTTTTGTTTCTGGTGTTTGTCACATCCCATCAAGTCATCACCAACATGTATGATTTTTCCAAATATTCACTAGAATGGATAAATAAATTAAAAAAGTTTGCCTAAGAGCACCAGGAATGCCTTCAGCTTTAATCCTGTGACTTCTGATCCTGTCAAGATATATTCCTTTCAAGAAAGGTCTTTACTTTTGAAGCATGCACTGATGTCAGCGCTGCCATTTTAACAGTTCAGGCACATCAGATTTTAAACAAACAAGGTAAAAAAATTGTCATTTTTAAATTCAAATCTTAACACTGGCTCCAGTTTTACTGAAACAGAAAATATTTCTCTGTAGTATCACAATGATCAAGTAATGTTGTTAAAGTGAACCTTTTTTTTTTTTTAAAAAAAAAGAAATTATTGCGTCGCAGATTATATAATATGTAAATTCAGTTTCACCTTCAGAATAGCACTGCGTAGCATAAAGCCAAAGAGACAGCAAGAAGCTGTTCACAGAACTGGAAAAGTCTCCCTGGGACTCTAAATATTAAAGAACCATCCTCGCAAAAGAAAACACATCTGAATTGCAATGATTCCATCATATAATTGATTGCTTTCAAATAAATGCCCTCCCCCCTTTCTTTAAAAAAAAAAACAAAAAACAAAAAACAAATTCCTTACATAAAGGGATGAAGAACTCTTGAAGCTTATACTCGCCCTCAACGCCAGAAATAAAATTAGCCTGCTGAAATGTGTTAAAATCCTCCCAGAACTAATGGAAACAAACCAGATGGCTTCTCCTCCTCGGATACAATCTCATGTTCACCATTCAGTATTTGGGCTTGGACTACAAGAAATACGGAAGCGCCCATGAAGTAGTACTTTTGTTAGTACTCAAGGAAGATACAGGAATACAGCGAGTATTGTATTTTTAAAAATGCAGTTCAGCCTCACTGTATCAAAGCATCAGCACCTCAGGCTGCTCAGACCAACACAACATAGAGGCTACGTTGTGTTAGCACGCAGCGTCAGGGCATACTCAGTGCTTCTTTAATTTACAGCCTCCTAAATCAAATTATCACAGAAAATGGCCATGAGATTGCCTATACTGGTGGAGCAGTTAACATACGACAGTCTAAATCTGTACAGATGCACTATGTAAAACCCCCTCAAATATAATTGAAGAGCACAGGCATTCCCTCAAAGAGAAAGGGGCCACCTGCGACACAGAGGAAAGTAAACAAGGCAGGAAAGCAGCAATCCTGCTTCTCAGTAGAGCAGCTCAGACTCCATCTTAATCCTGTCATCATTCATCCCTGCTCAACAGGCACCACAGAACGCAGCATTTCATCTGTCTTACCCAACACTGAAACTCAGAAGCATTTCCAGACAGCAGTAAAATCTGCCATCAGATGAGGAATCTGGTACAGTGCTTGCTGACCTGCACACTTTGACATTATTATGTTAAGTTGTGTGAACAGCAGATTGACCCACGAGGCCACACATCCTCCTAAGTCCTTCATTTGAACGCTAAGAGCATTTGTGAACACGGCATTGTGTTCCCCCTGACCGCACGGATCACTGAACAGCACCGAGGAGAAAAGCCAATAATGCAGAAATGGACCGGGAGAGGTACAGGAACGCTCTCCTTTAACCAACGCGTAACTGACGAGTACAGCAAAGTCTTTATGAGAGCAGTCAGAAATCACCACAAAAAACATCCAGCCGTGGCAGCCAGCATTTGGTAAGGCTGCCCTACATGTGCTCGTGACCAACAGGAAACCTCACAGTCCTTAATGCAGATTTTAATTCATCTTTTGCACCGCACGTTACAGTTCAAAAGACACTGAGAATTTAATATTACTGACTAAGATCAAACTCTAGGTACCAAAAATCTTTGTGTCTTACTCCATAAAACGAAGTTTTATACAGAAAGAGCAAGGCTCCATTAGCAGGCTGTTCCCCGCAGCTACAATGACACAAACCCGTTGCCAAGGACCCTATTGGCCCTCAGGAGCCAGGAGGTTTGTTAATGAATTCAAGGCCATTGATGATATCAATTATAGGGATAAAATTAAACACAGACCTTTTAAGGCAGGAGGTGTTTCAGCTCGTAGAGCTGCCCCATTTCACAAATGGTTGGGTCAGGATTTCAGCCCCATTTCCCACTCAGTGACAGAGGCACCGGGTGCTGGGTGCAGAACGAGCCAGGGAGGAACGATGCCGGCCTTGCCAGAAATGCTGGCAGAACAGCAAATGAAACTGAGAAGAGAAATATTTTTATTATTTTTCCAGTCAGAAGTGCCTTTGATATTCTAGGAACTATAGTAAAAATACCCATTCTGGGAGGAAAAGCACTGCTGCTGCTAACACACCATCAGATTGCGTTCATCAGCTGTGTGATGACACAGGATTAACCCAGACTGAACGCTACATGTGAGCTGTCTTCCCTGGTTGGAGACAAAGACCCCACACCTTCCAGGTACTCTCCCAGCGGGGCCAGAGCCCCCCCCCTTCCCACGGGTGGGCCATGAGGGATCACCTCAGCATCGCTCCTTAAGATAACGAAACAGTGTACTCCTGAGCCACCAACAGCTCCATTTTAACACTGGCAGCCGCAAACTAGTTGCATCCAACAACCACACTGGCTGCTTTTGTGGCCCTGCATTGCTACGTTTCATTTCATTTTTGTCAGGAAGATTTCAAAACACTGAAGACCAAAGCCAGTGCTGCAACCTCGAAACAGTCTGTGCCATATTAAAAACACTCTGCTGCTGTGGCATTTCAGAGGTGTCCGTGGCACAGGCTGTGGAGAAGCGCCGATACCGCACAATTCTCGAAGGGATGGCCCAAGCCGCTCCGCACTCCGCCCTCCCCGGGCCCCTCCGCGCGGAGCGGTGCGGAGCGGTGCGGGCAGCGACCCGCGGCCCCCAGGGGCTCCCAGCCTCCTCCCGCCGGTGCCGTGTGGACAGGAGCCTGTGCTGCTCGGGGACACGGGAAGGACCGAGCGTGGGTTAAGGCAGCGTCTGGAAAACGCGTCCGTACCGCTGGATTTCATTCGCGTTATTTTATTGTCGAGACAATGCTTCTGGAGGAGAAACACGCTGCCGTTTTCTGAATAAAACCCTTCGGCGCCGACATGCGCGCCTGTGCCGCCAGAGGCATTTTCTGAACCAACGCTCTCTGCATGAAAGAGCCGAGCAGGGAGCACGGAGCCGACCCCCGGGACGGCAGCGGCTCCCCCCGCCCGCGGCCGCCCCACGCCGCGCC
>WBMW01005934.1:5416780-5477265 GCA_013396635.1 Penelope pileata
TTCTCCACAGCTCCGCGGCCGCTCAGCACTCCCAAAGTAGTCCCCGCGGCGCTGCCTCACGCCATTCCCGGCGCCGCCGCGGAGGGATACGCATCCCGGCGGAGCCCTCCTCCGCGCTGTGAGGAGCGGCGGGCAGCGGCACCCGGCCCAGGGGGGAGCCCAGCGGGGGCTCCCGGCTCGGTACCCCCGGGGGCCCCCAACGGGCTCCCCCTTGGGCCGGTCTCGTGAGGCGGAAGCAGTGTCCCGGTGACAGAGTAACACCGCGCGGTGCTGCTGTAGGGGGCACTTCCAGGGCGCATCCGTTACTTCGGAGCTCCTTCTCCCAACTCTGAGCCCGCTCCGTTTCTCCCGGCACCGCCTGATCCCTTCCCTTCGCGGCCTTCAGTTCGGTGCTGCCCGGTCTGGACGGCTCTTGGAGGAAATCTCCGAATTGTTTGGGAAAAGCATTTTTTTTCCCCCCCTAAAACGGTACAGTCAGAAATCGATCAATTATTCACGGCACGATCTCATCTAAATACTAAAAATACGTTTGAAACCCAGTTATGCACGATTTGACAGTTCTCAGTGATTCAAGTGTGTGATTTGAATCTAGGAGCCTCCCTCCTGCCCCCCCTAAAACGTGTTTCGAGGCTCAGCCGTGGGAAGGTTGTGTTGTGAGAATTCCTTCAGAGGGTCCCTGCCTTGGGACTGGTGGGTAATGGGACTTCCTGCGCGTTTCTCATTTTCCATAGCCTTCAGAGCTGTGATATTTCTCTCTAAGATAAGTTTATCTTAAGATAATTCAGCATCATCCCATACAAGAATACTCAGGGATTGGCTCCGTTTGTGATACGGCTCTGTTCAGACAGCCCTGAAGGAAGAGACGCGATGATGACAGAAGGAGCAGTCACCTGTTGCATTTGAGTTTTTTAAAATTCCTTAAATATGTTTGTTGTAATAACGCTTTTCACTGTGACAGCTCAATAAAACAAAGTGGTTTGTAATCTACCACGAGTAATTAAAGCTTTTAAGACTGCCTATATTAAGAATGGGATGTGTGTTTGTTTAGGAAGGGAAGATTCGCCGCTCGGCTTTGTGCTGTCCGCATGCAGGAGGCGAGGGAGCAGCACCGGCTGCCTCTTCCCCCGTTTCAGCTCTTCAGCTTCTGAGAGCGCTCACATGGCTCAGTGCATGTGGCAGAGGTCTCACGAGCAGTTTGCGTCCCTTTATCTGAATGTCACAAAGATGTCAGAAGACCTGTGTTGGTCTGTGTCCTGATTCAGAAATCCTCCTTGTCACTGCCCGGGTTGGAAAGATCAGAGAACACCGCTCAGGAGTGTTAGTGTCCTTGTGCGGGGCAGCAGTTGGTTTCAGGGCCTTCCAGGTTTGTGCTTTGGGGCAGAAATAAGCAATTGGGCGTTTCAGTGTCAGTGTCTCATTTGAAAAGTATGTGCAGGCCCTGCCCATGCTGACAGGGCAGAAGCAGACTGGGCACAGGTGGCACTCAGACAAACGGCCACCTCGTGTCACAAGTGCCACGTGCTTTGGGGCTTCTCTTCCTTCAAAAGTCACAAAGGCTCAAAGAGAGGCACATTCTGTGTCTGTTTGCAGTTGGTTGTTACAGGTTTTGCTATTTAAATGTTCCCAGTTGAAGTCTGGCCTTCCTGTATGAGCTCTGGAGAAGTTCTTCAGTTGCACCTTACAAAAAACGATTTATACTTCAATGCTATTGCTCTGCTGTAACATTTTGATAGCCATGGGCCTCAGAAGTGCAAATATTCTCTGGCCCTGGTTCTAGAGACCCTTTTAATTGGGAAACGTGAAGCTCATCAGCTCTTGCCCTCCTTAAAAGTGTGCAGTTCACAAGGAGTACTGACAAGGAGGCAGCAGTCCACTCTATGTTGGAAATGCATTTACTGTACTAAGCAGGACTAAAGCATTTCTCCTGTGCTGCTAGTGAATGTAGAACCAGCGCACCTTTGGCCCAAGGTGCTTGTTTACCATTCCTTGAAATGGTTGTGCTCGTGTCTGTGAACATCTCTAGTGGAACAGATGGTCAGCAGCGGCTGTGTCACGCAGCAGGCCACAAAAATGTGGCAGAAGAATTATATATAGAAGATGTTCTACAAGGGTTAGGTTGCATAATTCTGATCAGCATGGCATTCGCATCTTAAAGTCCATAATAGGTTCGCTGGAAGTAATGCTACCCAGATCAATTATCATTGCAAAACTCAAGTGGCCAGTTCTGACTTGAGATTTTAACTCCAAAGTGTGAAAGTTTTGAAATCTGCCTCCACAAAACACGGTGATGGTTGCACTCACATCCAGATGCTAATGATGAGTTTACAAAAAATGGAAGTACTATGGATGTTTCGACATTTAGAGGTAAATTATTACATGCCATTAGGCAATTTCTTTTGTAAGAGCTTTCATTCAGAATCAGAGTGGGAGTTAAACACTGGGTGGTCATTACACACATCCTAATGAGGGTTGAGCTAGACTGAGCTGATTAAATCTATGACAGTATTTCACCAGAGTCAGATGTGGTTAAGTTCTAACCAGGAATCCTGCTACTGCATACAGGATAAAAATGTGTTTTTGTTGGGAGACCGACTTTTTACATGTTCTAATACTGATAGGACAAGCGGGAATGGTTTTAAACTGAAAGAGAGAAGATTTAGGTTAGATGTTAGGAAGACGTTCTCTGCTCGGAGGGTGGTGAAGCACTGGAACAGGCTGCCCAGAGAAGCTGCCCCATCCCTGGAGGTGTCCAAGGCCAGGTTGGACGGGGCCCTGGGCAGCCTGATCCAGTGGGTGACAGCCCTGCCCACGGCAGGGGGTTGGAGCTGATTGGGCTTTAAGGTCCCCACAAACCAAGCCATACTGTGATTCTATGAGACTTGATCCTACTGTCTCTGAAATGTTTTATAGCAAGATACAAAACCACACTAGAATCAAAGTTGTATAAATTTTAGTGTATTTTACATGGCTCTTACTCATCAGAATATCAACATTTAATAAACTATTCTAGTTACAGATCATGCGAGTTATAGATCTGTGTGCTGAGCAGTGAACTGCAATGGAAATGCATCCAGGCTAATGCAGGAAATTAGAACTGATTGGTCCTTAACTAACACCCATGCTCACCCGAGGGAAGGGACAGCACAGAGTGGGGGGGAGAGCAAGGAAAAGGTGGCAGTGCAAAACTGCTTTTTGAGGGGGAGCAGTGCTGAGCTGTGCTGCCCGGAATGTAGCCCTTGTATGTGTCAAACTGAAGTGGAAGTGGGACCTCGAGGCTGTGTTGCTGATTGCAACACAGCAGCTGAATGCTGCATTCAAGATCAAGTGGGATAAAAATAAGAGATGTTTCCTTGCTTGGGGGAAGCAATCAGAAAATACAATGAAAAACATATTTTGCTTTTAATTGCTTTTCATTGAGGATGCGTGTTTCCCATTTCTGACTGTTTACACACGAGTGGTAGCACTTTGTCTCAAGTCATTCTTTGAGGCAAAAGTAGAGACAGACAAAATGGGTCCCTTGTACAGGAGTCAGCAGGAGTGCTTCTTTCCGTTGTAGCTACTTTTCCTTCAGTGCTTTTCTCTGTGCAGCCTGTGACTGCGACTGCATGCAGGCAGAAGAGCCCCTCGCATCTGTTTGGGAGCTCACGGAGAGGCTGTCGCTTGCAGCCGGGGCTCCCTGGGCTTCCCTGGCTCCCTGCTGCCGTCCAGCTGGGAGGAGTGAATCCGGCCCTGCCAAGTACAAGAGCCTGTGGAATATCTGAGTCATCTTCTGGAGATGCTTTTCTCTCTCCATTGACTCCATAGAAAGCCTAAGGCAAGTACATTTCTAGTTTAGATTGTTTGGAAGCTTAAAATTAGGAGGAGGAGAATTCAGGCCAGAAGACTTTTTGCCTCTCAGAATACACTCCAAAGCTGCGGGACAGTCAAGTATGCTAAAGAGGGGCACAGATAGAAGAAGACCCTCTCCTCCTCCATCCTCCCCCATCTTCCCCTTCCCTTCCTTTAGTGATTTCTGGTCAAGATGGGTGATTCCAAGTCCAAATCGGTGGATTTACAGAGTAGGACTCTGTTATTGTTTTTCAAGTGTGCTAGGAGTGGATGCATTTTGTCACTATAGCCAGGCTAAGCCACAACATCCACATATATGTGATGCGCACATACAGAATGGATGGTAAATGGGAGAACTCCCATGCTTTACAGCTTCAGCCCTCGCCTTTCAAACTAGGTAAAATACTGCAAAATTTGGGCAAATGAAAGGAAGAAAACAGACGATCTGAGTATACTGAAAATTACTCCAATCTATTTTTTTAATTAATGGTTTTATTGAAAAGTAAATATTTTGTGGAGAACACACACAAATCTTATCTAGAATTTCATTCTAAATTTAATAGGATCTTTCACATATTTCTTTGTGGGCTTTTTTTGGATCATTATTGTTGATACTCACCTAGAAAATCCAGTCCCAGGACCCCCAGAAGGGAAAGTCCCAAATATATTCTGAAATTAAAGCAGGGCTTGCTGGCTAGCAGCTGGGGACAGATTCATGGCAGTCCTTTCAGTCTCCATACGATAGGAACCAGAGGCGAATTTCTGTTTCACATGCAGAAGCAGAAATGTGTAGGAAGCTGTGGTGTGACCTCTGCCGAGCACCTGCTCGGCACTCCTGCTCCTTCCCCCAGCCCTGCACCACTGTCGACAATCCATGTGCAGATCCGTGTGATGGAACCAGAACCTACAACATGGTGGAAGACACTTTGGCTGAGACACTGCGGTCCATTGTGTGTGTACTTTTAATTCATTTCAGTGCGCAGCTGGGAGATTAGTTTAAACCCACCGGTGAAGGGAGTTACAGCAAACCTGTTCCTTTTGCAGCAAAATGGGCAAGGAGGGTTTATGTACATATTCGGCATGTTCAGCCATGAGGAAGTAGCTTCCAAAATCACTCAGCTTCCACGGGAAGACAATACTCACCCCACCCTAATTTCTCTCACTTCTAAATATGAGATAGGACAGGCCCGCTCTGTTTTTAAAGGTGCCTCAGAGATCCAAGCAAGTGCATACTTGTGAAGGAGTGCTTTCTCTCGAGCTTTTCCTTTCCAATACCACCAAAAAAGAGACCAGGAATGGACGTGCGAGGTCTGAAGGGCCTCAAGTGCAAGTGAATGCCACAAGTGTTCCTCACTTTAGAACTGCCAGCACGGCAAAGAGCATTTGCCTTGCACCACTCCACCACCTGGTTACTCCAGTGTCTTCCTCCACCACGCTTATCACTGCCATGTTAATGAAATTGTTTAATTTAAAAGAACCTTAAAACCTGAGGCTTTCTGTGTGGGGCTTGCTTCTTTTCCTTACTCCTTGCTTGTGCCGCAGAACAGTGTGGCAACTAAGCTGCATGTGCCATTATTTCTAGGACCCACACAGAGCTGTGCTAAATTAACTAATGGCATGATTATAACATCAAACAAATTCAATTAAATTGTTATGCATGCATGCTGCCTCTTGTAGAAAAGCTTTAACTTAGGGAGGATGCTTGGAATTTAAAAATCAATGTGATTTAAAAATCAAGCACCCACCGTAGAACGTTTTCAGTATTTATCCTGGAATTTTCAGTTCCTCCGTCTTTACTCTGAAGTGAATCAATCCTTTTATAAAAAATAAAAATAAAAATAAAAAAAATAAAAAAGACGCACTCTTCGTAAATAAAAAAGATTATGAGTGTCATCTTAGAATTATAGTGTACTTCAGATCTGGGCAACCTTTGGTTCCAACTGCCTAAGAGAATTCTCTTTTTCCTGAGAAGATTTTGAAGGAAAAGTCCTCTTGCTTACTGCCCCAGTTCAAGCTCAGCATGTGTAACCCTACAGAAACTCACAGTGGTGAGCTGGCAGCACTTGGGCTAGGCTGCAGCTCTGGTTTAGTGGCTGAGTTAGAGCAGACAGCCAACTTTGAGATGGCTGAGTAAGCCCTACTTGCAAACGCTTTCTGTAATTTAAAGAGTGATCAGCTCGACAAATTGGTACAATACTCCAGGGTTGCTCAGATCCTGATCTGCTCTGATGTCTCTGAGCTGAGAAGTAATGCAAGGTCCAGATTCGTAGTGTTTATTAAAAGCTCTGTGGCACTTTTTGCCCAGGCTGCCTATAGATGGGCAATCACATCCACAGTTACATAATGAAGATAAACATTTTGCGGCGTTATAAACTCTCCTGCTGTGAAGCATAAGCCACCCACTGACTGCCTGATTTTAGGAAGAGCCCTTTCTATTACATAAGTGTTCAATATGGGGGTTTCTTGCACCTGCCTCTGAAGCATCTGGTACTTGTCACCTTCACCAACAGGATTCTAGACTCGATGGACAATGAATCTGAGCCAACGTGGCAATTTTTATGTAACTGAAGGCTCTTGGTGGCATGAGTACATGTCGTCGTCCTCACTGATGTGTCTGCAGAGTTCCTAAGGATATTTAAAATGTACATTGTATATTCTTCCTTAAAAGTTCATTTTTAAGCTGCTTGATACAAGGTAATACTGTAAGAATTGCTGTACGAATGTGCAAATGAGTGGGACTACATTCATATGTGTGATTGTGGGTGACTTCTGAGCACATTGCTGTTCATGAAGAAGCAATGAATCGCTGGCAGAGAAGGTGGGAGTACTATTACATAAGTTGGAGCTATCCAGGATATATTTGCCTTGTTCTCATATGCTTTGTGCATTTTTTTTTTCTTTGAAGAAAGGGCAGAGCAGGTGTAATTGCTGAACATTGGCCATGTCTTACCCTAGATTCAGCTCCTCCCTACAGTTTAGCTAGTGCAGATCCCTGACCATCCTTACAAGGGGATCACATAAATCCTACCAAATACTTATTAGCAATTTGAAAGAATCTACAAAAGAGATCTGTATTGGGAAAATAATAGCTACTTTTGTTGAAGTAGCGTCATTGATTTCAAAGCATTCTTCAAATCGTGTGTAGGAAACTTGTGAAATGAAAATGAAAGTTCTCATTTTCATGAGAATACATCAGGCTCTGGGTTGGTAAAGGACAATGTTTAAATCAAAGTATTTCCTTTCTGGCCCATATTGAAATCTCACTGATGTTTCTGAGAATTAAGCGAATGAATCAAGTTAAGTGCATCCTTGACTGCCTTGTGGCTTTTAGATAGTAACACTTCCTGCCTCTCTTAAAACGTCTCGGTGTTGCCTAAACAAAAGTCTTGCAGTGGATGGCAATGTAGTGAAACGTTTTATTGTGGGGCATTAACGATATCATGTCTAATTTCATATCTAATTGAAACTTAAGGCTTTTTAAATATAAAAGTTGGCAACGTTAGATGCTGCGTACGTTTAGTTAGTGACGATACTGAATACTTTAAACCTCAGATCAATCTGAAGCTCTCCAACCAGTAGACTTTGTGAAAATCCCTCCAAACATTTTCATCCATGGCTGCAGCTTCCCAATGTATCAGTTCTTTGTCTTTTTCCTGGTGCACTGATTGCAACTGTCACTGAGTCACACAGCTTTCTTTGGGCCTGCAGCCAACTTGATTACAACAACAACTTGTGAATCGTAAAAAGGTACTCTCAGGCCTCAAGGAGAGCTGAATCCTAAAGAAAAAGGACACACTACATCCATCTGAAAAAGAGTGGGCTCAAAGACTACTTTTGCATCATCCTCCCTAGGTTATCAGGAAAGAAATTAGCCCATAATGGTTAAATGAATTATTTTGAGACATCACAGACAACTAGCAGTGAAAAAGATTTTGAAGTCTTCTGGAGTTCATCAGGTGCTGAGGCAGTACTCATTAGTGCTGTGATCACGGGCGCAAAGGTTTGATGGCAAATGCAAATGCAAAAAAAATTCTTAGTTACTTTCAGTGTATTTCAGAAATCTTAATTTCTCAGTAAAGTGACTGCTCAATGGCTGTCTAGGAATATTTGGCATCTTCAGGATGTAAACAATAAAATTTAACAAATTTTGTTGTACACTGACAATTACACAGATGATCTTTATACAATGGATAGTAAAACACCAAGTAGGAAACACCTTCCTGAGCTTGAATTTATGCTGCTTGAACATCAAACACAGGAACTGTGCAGAATATTTCATATGAAGTACTGCTGGGGATCTGCACTAAAGATATTAATCTTTCTGCATCTCCAATACAGCCTGTGAATGCATTTCTCCTTTTCTTTGATTATGGCCAATTAGTAGCTCAGAATAATCTTGCATCCAATTAATGCACCCATGTAGTTCTCCTTTTGAGCAGTTTCTAGCTGAAGAGCTCAGTAAAACTTCTGTTCATAGTTCATAACCTATATTTGGCCTTTAAATTTCATTTCTGTTAATCCAGTCCTCTATGTTATCCATTTCTCCCTATACCGTCTCTGTAATGGTCGCTTTCCTCTGTTGGTAGGCCCCCAGCCACCTGTGACACTTAAACTCGTGGGGTGCAAGTGAGACCCATCCCAAGGACCGTGCTGGAGGAGCTCTGCTCGGTCCCTCTCCAGTTCCATGCTTTACTTTCAGCATTTGATGAGAAACGAACACACTTTGTAAGCTGACATGGAGACCACTGCTTCCACATGTTTTTTTTTTGTTTGTTTTAAGTGAGATTTTAAAACACATTTTGTGGACAGAAAAGTTAGAGACAGAGGCTCGATTCTCTCATCTGAAAGCCTTAAAGCCATTACAATCTTACAATGTTCCCCCCACTGCCACAGCTCACTAACATTTGCTGGCAGTTCACTAGTTTAAATGGGAGCACTTTTCAGAACATTTCAGGGCAAATGAATACTATTAATATTCAGAATAAGTATAAAGTAGAATCAAAGTTTGAGGCTTGATTTGATTTAGAATTAGGTTTGGAAGTAATCAGAAAATCTGCAGCTTCTCTCTCCTTCCTTAGTTTGAATCAAAACCATGAAAGTCAGAATGAAAGCCTTTGTGAGAAAGAAGGTTGTTAGGTTCATTCAGATCCGTAGGTTCAAATACATCTTGGAGCAGTAGGGTAGAAACCGTACTTAATGTTTCAGTTTAATCTGCAAATCACAAAGCTGCATCTGAACTAGCAACAATTTATGTAATTCTTTACAGTTCCAGTATACAGGGCAAGACATAAAGACTAAACGAACACCTACTATCTGCTTTCTCTCATTTCTCAGGTTGTAAACTGTTTGAGGTAGGGCTAGTTTTAAGATTAGTCTGTTTCCATAGCGCTTAGCAAAATAGGGTCTTATTCTTATTTGGCACTATTGTAGGAAACACCGTTTATCAAGAAGTATGGACAAAAACTGCCCTGTTGTCAATGAATCATGGATAATACTAATGTTTTACATATTTCCTCTTATCCTCTGTGTTCTGTAAATATTTTTTTAAAAAAATCTTGCACAGTAAATAACGAAGTACATGTGTTTGCTCTACTAATAGCAGTGTTCTGTTAATATAATGACCAAATCTAATTCACAAATATACATAAATTTAACCAGGCTTTAGAAGCTGTTTTTAATTCTTTCCATCGCATATACAAGCTGCAACATGGTACGATACGAAATTCCTGGATCTCCCATTTGTGTAAGAGGACTAGGAGATTTAAAATTGTATTCTTGATTTTCTGAGACTGATTAAAATGCTTCAGCATAGCTGAACTGTGCAGGTGTAAATTGTCTGCGTGTGGGAGGAAAAGACAGGATTGCTTCTCTTCAGCCTGATCTGACTTACACTACAGCAAACAGCTTCTTCTTCTTTATGAAATGTGTGGCAGTCGAGAAGCATTCTGCTCTTCTTGAGATCTGGGATGCTGACGGAGTGTTTCCAGTTATTCATCCTAGATGGGAAATGTAGACAAGTACAACGCAGAACACATGGTGGGAAATGTGCTCTGTGTTTTTAGTGGAATTCTTCCATCACTAAATCAATCTTCTCCCAAATGTCTGCAGAGTGCCCTTGTTTTCAAGCTTTCATACACACATACAGCCATTCACAGACACATGCATGTGTAGCCATGCACCCATGCACATGTATATGCATAGATATATATACATATGCATGAACACATATCTCAGTTGTTCCAGAAAGAGAAAGCATTTATAAATTAAACCTTCTCAGCTGTTTTTCTTCCACAGTGTTGCACTTACTGATCAGGCTTTGATGCTGCTGGTGTCAGAGCATCTACAGGGCTCAGGGATCTCATTGAGCTAGCCTTGAATATGCACACAGAGAAGAATCCAATAAAGAGTGGAAGTCCAATAGTGTTTGCAGACAGAAACAGGAGGCACCCACAACCATTATCTATCCATTGCCTACAGGAAATGCACAGGGAGGCTAGATTGTTGCAGAAGCACCTAGATCGTATGCTTAATGATTTCTGTTGTATATTTCTTTCCTGCTGTGATTTGCCCAAGGTTGCACCGAGTCTCTGTGGTAAGAGCATGAATTGATTCCAGACCTCTTGATTTCAATCTAATATGTTAACCGCACATTATTCTCCTGCTGTTAGTAGAAAATACATACCTGAAAATGCTGTATATCTGAGATTGCTGGGAACTGTTATTTGTCTTGACTGGCTATGAATCAACTTAGGACAGTAAGAGTAGGAATACTAAAAGTGGGTTGATAAAGCAGATTGGGAAATTAAGAAAGTTTAAAAGCTCCAAGAGAAAATCAAAGAGTAAAACTTCTTGGAAGTCAATGGAAACAGAGCTGATTGACAGATTTTGTAGAGAACTCCAATCAACCCAGTGTGCAAGTGACATTGTTAATGTAAAAGAAAATAACCTTTGTTTTTTTTTCTTTGTTTTTTGACTAGAAAGAATCTTGCTGTTTACAGGACAGAGACTACACGGAGAACTGCAAAAGGCAGTCCAATGAAAAATAAGTTCTGAGGATGTTTTTCAGACTCTTGTCTTTTTCGATTCCTGTCAATGAAGTCTTGAGATTCATCTGTTTGCTGCTATGCCCTCCTGAATGAACCCAGTAATTACCTTTATTCAAACAGTGATTACCATCTGAGCAGCACTCCTATAAGAATAGTTTCAAAACAGAAAAAGAAAGTACATTCATCTTCTGGTATGAGGAGGAGTCAAGCAAAGCACTCATTCAGCTCATTCATCTAGTTTGTTCTCCCTTTTCTTCTGAAACCATCAGAAAGGTATTGCTGTGGCATGTGTCGTGGTTTTAGTGATCTCATTAGGATAAATATTTGTTTAATTTTTTTTAAGTCCAGGAATAGAAGAAATGGGACAAGGACAATATTGATACTGCCAAATATGCATATGTTTACTTGTAAATCTTCAGTTTTGCTTTTGGAAAATATGCTTTTTGAGATCTCTTTTTGCCCAGCACAATGGTGCAAGGGACGTTATCACAGGAAATACATTGTTACAGGGAATTTATACTTTAACAATAATTTGCTAGCGAAATACTCTCTTCGTCTTGTGATTTAAGTGTAAGTTAAGGCAACCCTGAAGCGATCTGACTCTGGGACAAGCAACAAGACCTGGGCAATGTGAAAGGAGCAGCCTCTCTGCCTGACTAAACCTCTGGACATTTCAGCTGGATTCACTTAGATCAGACAGATCAGATTGCTTTTCCTTTGTCCTTTAATCTTTCCACTGCTCTTTTTGCTTCCTCCTATAATGTCAATGCAGTTGATTTTTGTTTTATCTTCCATTAGTAACAGAGTCGTAATCAATGGCTTTCAGGACTGGTGAGAGCTGTCATTTGCTTTGGGATTACCCCAAACCATCAGACCATTACTATCTCCTGCACTGGCCATGACCATAGGTCACTCACTGGTTACATAGACGCTAGCTGCTGTGTGATTATTACTTTTATTAATTGAAACACACACAAGAAGCTTTGACAGCATCATAATGAATCCTCTGAGAACAGTTCTCTTGTGGTTCAGATGCTCTGCAGTAGTTCTTGGAGTCTTCATTTTCAAATCTACCATTTAGTTTTCCACAGACTTTGGTCATTTGCTCACAGATAAGGTGAAGAAATGAGAAGTCCGAGAGCTGGTGCATGCTATTGCTTTCCAAATCCCACAGAGATTCTTCAAACAAAAGCAAAGCAAATTTCTTAGGCAAGTCAAGCTAATGTGAATGAAAAAAAGATGCCAAAAATGCTGATGTAAAATTATATATCTTTATGATCAAAAGGCTCTCATGGGATAGAGAAACACACAAGATATGCTGCTTTCAAGTTACTCAGAGAATAGCTGAAGAAGTCATCCTGCTATTCTTAGAAACACTTCTGAGAACATTGCCTTTGCTGTATGATCACAAATAAATCCTTCTTCAATGAAAAACCCACAGAGACTCAGAAGACATTTCTGTGCCACCTGCAGATCAGGATACCCCATTCCATGATTTTGGATGAATCATTGAATCTTTTTGAGCAAAATTGTTGCTATCACATAACTATCATGCTGATAATAGATATGATGCTATCTCTTCTCATTGTTGATTGAATATGCACCAGCTGGAAAATGCAGTCGCTGGTATCAAGCTGTACACAGAAAGCAGGAGTTTCAATATGCATCAGTCAGTGTGGCGAACAACTCTAAGCTGAAGTGTTTTTCTCTAACTTCAAATAATTCTCTCTATTTTAGTATTAGATTTTTAACCTGAGACTGAGTATATAGTTATTCACGTGGAAGCTCTTTACATATGCCATATTTCTTAGACTGCACTTTACAAAGTGTGATTAGCACTTTAAATAAATCCCCTTCCTGATGACCTTGTCCACAGAAAATATTTCAAGGAGAGATCCATTACACAGGATACTCTTGTTCATATCCACTTGAAAGCCATCTTTCTAGATTTCAAAATTGTTTCTGAGTTCACTTTGAACTTCTCTGATTTTGCATTTTCTTCTTCAATCTATTTCCCAGTTTTAGGTTTTCCTCTCTTCTTTTTTTGCCCTTTCCTTCTGTGAGTGTGCCATGTGTACCACACATCCTTTCTTCCAAACAAATGTGGCCTGTAGCTCTTACAAGGAAACTAGAATTGGTGAAAATTGGAGTAACACTCACAAAAAAGCTACAAATTCTTAACAGTTTCATTGAAGATCTTCATTTCTACTTTAGACATGCTTCCTCTGCAATATTTCACTGATTTAGTATCCTGAATATGATACATAAATGTGTCAGGATTTATAATGCATAAATATGTGAACAAACAAGTTACGAACAGTCAGAAAGAGAAGTTGCAACTTCACAGAGAATAGAAATGTGATCCCTTTCCATTAAGATTGACATGTACACTAGGCTGGGACTTCCGTCAGACTGTTTGCATCAGAAAGCTTTCTCTAGTAAAGCCATGTAATCATACAGTGCAGATTATTCCTATAAGGCATCTCTGGGTGTTTTTTTTTTTTTACCTCTTCCATGTTCTCTTATTTTGGGATCAGCCATCATTAGGCTCTTGAGATCTGAAACAACTGTTCAGTAATACCCAAATTTTTTTGTTACAGTCATAAAACACTTACGGCATGAAGTCCATAGCTCCCTCATATAACACAAATTAAGGAATGGCGTGGGATAACATTTGCCTATTGCTATTTTCTTTGTGTCATTTGTATATTCTTTCCTATATATTTTTTTCATTTATAACCCTTTTGTTTTCCATAGAGGAGGCTGAGCTACCAGAAAGAGGAGGATGACCTACCAGAAACCAACACACAAAGAACTAAGCAATGTATATGAAGAAGTGGCAAAAAAATAAATAAATAAATAAATAAATAAAGTCTGCGTGGACCAGTGCTGCACTCTGTGAGAAGAAGTTTGCAGTGAAGGACATTAATAAAAAGTAGTAATCTGTGCCCACTCATGTTCCTCTTGCTTGAAACACAGTTTTAGATCCTGTCTGAGATTAGGAAACACACAAACCCCAACATACATATGCAACTAATTTCATCAAAGGAATGGGAGGGGTGACTAGAAGAGATCAAATGCTGAAGCCATACTTTGCCACAAGAATAAATGTGGAGCTGAGGGGGGAGGCCAGAAAAATTTAGTCCGTATGTTCTAATTACTGACGTTCAATGCCTTTCTCATCTGCCAAGCACAAGGAGACATAACTGAAAGTATGCTGTCCTCGCTGAAATCTCTGATGGTTGCTTCCCCCATATTTCAGTTTAAAGAGTGATAGATCACCAATGACTACTGCGTAAGAAAGTTTTCTTCTTAGTCAAGGCAAGGTTGTGCCTTCCAGTGTGCTCCGCCAGATCCTTCGCTTCATCCACATCCTATTGGGAGAAGAAGAGAGCATGGGGTGCTGCTTACTGTGCAGGAGAACCTGCTTGCCTGTGGCATCTAGAGGGGTGCTTCACACAACATAATTCTTCTGATGACCCTGGAAAATATTGATAACAAAATTCTGTTGTCTGTGCAAGAAGCTGTGGGCCAGGCCAAGCTTCCTGCCGGGCACGCATGGGCTTGTGGAGAGGAAAGTGGTGGAGGTTCCTGTGCACTGGAGTGGGGGTAGGTGGGCCTTGGAAGGTGAGCCTTGCACTGCATCCCTGGAGGTGTTCAAGACCAGGTTGGATGGGGCCCTGGGCAGCCTGATCGAGTGGGTGGCAACCCTTCCCATGGCAGGAGGTTTGGAACTAGATGATCTTTAAGGTTCCCTCGAACCTAAGCCATTCTATGATTATGGAGAGCCTGATGGAGTATTTTCCCACTGTAACAGTTTTCAATCTCCGATATTCTCTTGGATTACAAAACAAGGACTATAAAACATAGGGCCAGCCCCTTTGATGCAGTTCAGCTGGGAGGAAAGCTGAACAGGAGGTATGAAACATGCTCATGTTTTTTGCTTTCAAATAGCGCTTACGTATTGTGCACCACTGTGGTCAGTTTCCCTGAGCTAGAATTTTGGCATGAGAGCCATGTAGCTATATCTTGCCCCCAGCCTTTCCTTGGGATTCTGCTTGCCTGGGGCAGGGCAGGGCAGGGGCTGTGGGTCTGGTGCTGGCAGCATGGCAGCACTCACCCCCTGCTCGTCTCCTTGTTCTCCCGGTGCTGCATCATGTCTGTGTGGGACGTGTTTTTCACTACTGTGAGAAATAAATTTAACTCGCAGTACTCTTATTACTCAAACAGGGTGAGGCATACATATTTAATATCAGTGCTGGCATTTTTGGAAAGCTTTGTCAATTATGTTTCCTGCTGTGTTCAGAATTCTCATCTGCTCAATAAAACAGTTTCTACCCCTGTCCACCCCCCCAGGCAATCACAATTGCCAATTTTCAAATCAAAATACTCCAGCTCTTTTGAGCCTTTTCCTCTTAAGAAAACCACATATGTAGTGCCAATACTAATAAGCAGATTTAGTGCCAAGCTTCTGCTTGGTTCAGTCACACATTTTAGTCAAAATTTCAGAACTGAGTGAAGCATTAGGCACACTGTCTGTCCATTTTTCAGTGAATTACTCAGTAAGTGTAAAGCAGCAATTGACTGCTGCATCTTGTGTCAGATAGCCTCACTCTCCCTGGAGCCACAAGTAGGAACTTGAGAATGAAGAGAATGAGACTTCTCACTTGGGCTCAGGTTGTTCATGTTTTCTTATACATGATTGTCAGGTGGGCCAATGGCTGACATCACATATTGGCAAGAACTTCTGAATCAGCAATAGGCTATTCTCACATAACTGATGCTTACATGAATTTTACCAGCAACGTCAAAAAGAACAAGATTAGCTCTCAAGCAAGCCATTGAAAATCTAAACCAATGCACTTTTACTACCCAGATTCTTACCGCTTTTGTGTTACTGGCTGCAGAGGAATTCAAGTCCGTGCAAGGACACCTATCTGTCATGAAGCCCTCTAAGAAGCGTGCTTTCATACAAGTGAAATTTGCACCTCCTTATTTTAGTACAAATGATTTGAACATCTCTGGTCAATGCATGGAGCCAAATTGCTCTCCAGAGCAGTCCAATCAGTTGCCAGTTTTTAGGTCCCAAACAAAAGCTGTTTATGAGACAATCAAGGAAATATCTATCTGCATGCAAAATCTAACTTTTAAAGGATCTCATTTACCTTAGAAATTACTCTGTTTACTAGTAAAACAAGCAAACCTCAAGCCCTGAAAACCTGAGCTAACAAATATATTCCCAGGCTGAAAGTATTCTAAGTTCACGTGGCCACTTAAATGTTGTCTGTAACTATTGTGCTAAGCAGATAAAATATTACCGTTATAGTTCTGAACATTTGCCCTTCTTTGCGTGAGTGTTATGACAGTCAGACCTACACTGATCAGAATAGTTAAATAACATGGTGATGGTACAGTGAATAAACATTATAGAGAAAATCATATAATTTCTTTCATTAATTCTGCAAAGCACATTCTCTGACTACATATAAGAATGTCAATGAAATGCATGATGTTCTATTGCGCAAATATTGCACGTTAAGCCAACTGAATACCTGATCAGTTCATTAACAATTACCTTGCTGTATAATAGATCACAGGTACACTTAAGTATATCAGAATATACGGTAAAGATCGCCTAAGTTTTAAGTCCACATTTCATATAGTAAGCAGGGAATAACTCTGCTTGTGCATGATATTACTGTCCTGGCAATTCTGCTTCTTAGCAAAGATCAGTCAGGATGGTTGGACTTTTAAGACTGGAGTGTTAACATATTGAGGGTGCCACTTGTGGATAGGATATCAGTCTTCCTTACCTGTCTTAATGTATTTGCATGTTTCTGTACACAAAAGGATGCAATAGAAGACAGAAGGTAATGTTGTAACTCACTTGTAAATAAGTAACTTGATAGGACACCTGTGTACAAAGAGAATGTTACCTTAAGGACAACGCAGAAGGTTTATCTGTATACCAGAATGCCAGAATGAAGCAGACTGTGTCAACTGTCTGTTCTTCACATTGGGGATAGGAATGTTCAAACAAGCCCCCTTAAGGCCGGCTGAGACAGATCACTGGAGGAGTTCCTGTGCTGCAGAGAGTTTATGCTCACAGCCTGAATTTTTAGCACTGACGAAAAACAAATCAATGTAATTGTGTCACAAGTTTGGAATAGCAGGTTTCCCCCCAGGGAAAATAGTCCAGGAAGTAGAGCAGTTACCAAGGGGTTCAAAAAGTGCTTAGACTTGTTTGAATGATGGAAAACAAGTTAATTGATTTCATTCATGAATAAAAAAATCATGCCAATTCAAAGGTTCAGAATACTGTCACATTTTAAAACTGAGCACAAGTATATTGTCAGCTGATGCCTGACCAATCATGTATTTCTGAAACAGAGCTGTGCAAATCATCACATCGCCCCACAAGAAATACAGAGAGAAAAGGGTTTTTTTACTCTGATACCTGCCAGTGTTTTCAGTCACTCTTCTTTCCTGGGAGAAGCATCTGGCTACCAATGTGTTAGCACTTATCTTAAGAACATTTTTTTTAAGAGTTCAGGAAGTGCATCCTACGAAAACTGCTGCTGCTGACATGCTTAGTTCTAAACAGTAACCTGCAATGTGCTTTCCTCCACAGAAGTCAGACACAAGTTGGGTCACAGTAATTCTGTAACCACAGCAACTTGTGCACTTCCACACTGCTGGAAGTCAGTGTAGGTTAGCTTTTGCCAGGTTACCCAACTTTTCTCAAGTCTGGGACATTGAACCTTTGGATATTCTTGGTACTCAGAAACTCTGGTATTTTGCACATGAAAGAAAGAAGAATGCAGACATATAAAAACATCAGATGCAAAACACACATCATTGATCTATGGCAAAAGATTTCCATCTCAGGAAAATTGTTCTTGAGAGGCACGAACCAGCAACTCGGACATTATCTGGAAGCCTGGCCCTCACCAAGCTGAAGTCAGCACCTTCCTTCATGTTCTCCCTCCTTGTTGACTTCCAGATACAAAGCACTCTTCAAATGGTTTTCTTCTGGTTTTTTGTTCTTGCTATTTGTTTTTGGTAACAACAATGCTCAGTGACCCTTGTATCTCATAATGCTCTTTCTGTACCCCTGAACCTGCACTGTTATCTGCATTTCATGCTAAGCTTGTAAGATTTAATTTAGAGTATTTGTACAATCTCTTAGAAATCCCTCAAAGTTTTTATACAAAAGGCATAGTGGATGTAGAAAATTCTTTCAGAACTTTTACTATAATCCTTTGATATTCTGAAACATGATTACCTTCTGCCTATTTTGTAAGTCAATTAAAAAGAAAAAACTAAATTCTGACTTTTGTACTGAGTACCAGCAGCACTTACAACACAAAAATGATGCTACCCACAAAAAAAAATCAAGCGAACACATTCAGATTTTTTTTTAAAACATCTTCCTGAAGCTGTTTGTGCCAGTAACAGATTTTAAACTTGCTCCTTCCCTTTTCTTCACAAAATTCTTTCTATACCCTAATTAATAGAATCTTTGGCCCAAAGAAATATGCTATATACTGAAATTAAAAAAATCACTGTCAGTAAAAACGTCTGTTTCTGTATGAATTTGTACGTATTTCATCCCATTGATCATGCAGTGCATACTTGCCGCGCAAATATAAAAAGAAACTTCTCACTGACTTCACTTCTTCAAGTTTCAGTTCTCCATTGTTCTTTATCCTGAACAATGATTTCCAGTAGAACTAACTGAGCACAGAGAGTGTGAAATAGCTTCTCCACAGTTAGGAGCACTTTATACCCAGTTTAGGATGGCATTTTTGCAATTGCTATGCAAGAAGAACAGTAAGTAAAGCCATTCAAGTGTAAAAAGGGATGATTCAGCAAACTGTTGCTTAAATGAGTCACCCCTACTCTGCTGAGCAGATTTTTGATTTTAATGACTCTTTACACCATCCTCAGAAAATAGCCTGAAGAAGAGCTGAAAGTACCTCCCACCCATTGCCTCCCTACTTTGCAAGCAGAGAGTATGTATAACCCATAGATAGCTTCTCTGGATCTAGGTGACAGATGATAAAGTCCCTGAACATGCTCAGGTCCAGATTCGTTCTTGCTCCAACAAAACCCATAGTTTCAGGTTTGCTGTCTACATAGATCGTAAGTCTTGATTTGAGGACGAGGCTGTCTACATCAGTAGCATGGACATATTGACAAAAGTATTTACGTGACTACAGATTGCTTTCAGGGAACAAGTCTTGACTTCAGATGCTGTAGGAACGCATCCTATTTTTTTGTTTGATAATAGCATGTTAAGCTATTAGGCCAAAGTTATATTCATGCTAGTAAACTGCACGGTACTGTAGTGTATTCTCCAGGCCTTATGCCAACTGGCATGGCCTGGTCCTATCAGCTAACCTCTCTACCCTTCCAAGTCAGAGTGGCCATACACAAACCACTACTGGAAGTGTTCACTGGCCTGTGTTGACTCCTAAATTATACTTAGGGGTTGTTTGGGAGAATACTGCAATGGACAGTGTAATATACCAGCACAGACAGTTGGGTTCTACAACTTGGTGTAGCCAAATAGTGTATACAAATTTGTTTATTAAAACAAAGAGCAAGCAGTCATCTTGTATCCCATATATCGAATGTGTTCTATGACCCATACACAAACACAGCATTGGCAAAATAAAGTGCAGCACAGAATGGTTTTGTTTAGTGAATCACCGGTTTATCAGTGGGACAAAGCCCATTCCTACCAATTTAAGCACTTAGGCTGGCAACCTTTTCCTTGCGCTGAAATCCTAAGTGGAGGACTTCTTATGCAGCTCACATAACATGAAATGACGTTCGCATCAAATGCTTTTTAGGGACAGATTTAAGTGTTCAACTCTGAAAATTTTACTTTTTAGTCACAGTAAAAACATTCCATAATTGTCCTATTTGCAAAATCCTTTCTGGAATGACCTCCATGTAAGTTGAATTGCCAAATCAATTGTTGCACCTGTACAAGCAAAACTCATCAGTTGAAACAGGAACTTTTATTCTCAAATAGAAGTTTTCTACACAGGTCATAAAAAGTTCAATCCTAAATGAGAAACTTCTCAAAGGTTGTGTCCAATTACAAACCAGTAATTTAGGTCAGCACAACTGCACAATTTGTAAGGCAACATGATGCAAGGTCTGGGTAACTGAGTTCACCGCAAAAATTGTATTTTTTTTTAAATGAATCTAATTCTTCAAGGTTAGATGTTTTTGTATTTGTTTGATTATTTATCCTTAAAGAGCACTGCTCAGTCTAAGATTCTTTGGTTTCTTATCTATCCTGTTTACAATATTGACGATGTCCTGAGTGTGCAAAGCAGTTCATTCATTGTCCTCTGCTGTTGAGAGGCATCTGCCAGAGCTGCACATTTTGTTTTAAATTGGGGATACTAAGTGTTAAAAAAATACTTTACAAATACCAGTCTGTATCCTACAAACACACATACTAATGTGGAAACCTTTTAAAGCCACTGACGTTTAATCTATATGCCAGATTATGGGCTAAAGGTGAACAGGGGTATCCATGTTGCAGGAACTCACCAGGCAGACTACTCCTTTATTCTGTACATCAGCTAGCAAGTACGTCCCTCACCAATGAATGGATAATTACTGAGAAGGCAATAAATGTGGTCTAGCCAGTTTTGACACCCACAAAAATGCTTTCTTTTTGTGCCTATGGAGAATGGTACGACAAAATATTTCTGCTTTTCTTGTGTTTGGCATCCTACTTCTCACCTTGATGAGTAAATATTATGCATAATTCAAGTTTACAATATATTCAGTTTTAAAAAAATGTTTGCCTTACAACCTAAATAATGGTTTGAAATAGTCATTAGGCTGCTCCAGAAGAGGTAGATTTTTGTATTGTTTTGTTTGTTTTTAAACCTGAGCACAAATCTTTTGCTTATAGTTAGTGCAATCTTTAGGGTAACATACTTTCTAAACCAAGTACCAGCCATGGTCACTTTAGTAAAACTCAGGTACTGTTGAAATATTTCATTGATTTATCTCATACTACTTTACAAAGGTGTAAAGTTTAACACCATTTAATAGATGGAGAAATCGAGTGCGAGAAAATTACAGTGACAAGACCAAGGCCATGAAAACAGCTAAGCAGAGACAGGAAATAATTGAAGTTGCAGTATTTTGGCCACATCATGAGGGATTTATACCATTTTGGACAGAAGAGATTGAAACCTTGGGTTCTGCTCTGAGTTTTGCAATTTCGAGTTTTTAATCTCAATTGTGATCTCAGCTGAGATCAGACTCAAGCTGATTTATGGTTATTTTTGGAAGAATGAAAGTATACCAGCTAACAGTGAGATATGCTTGAAATCACAAGGAAGTGAGGGCAGGGTAAGTGGAAAATGAACACAACTAATAGAAGTCTTTGGTTTTACTAAATTTCATGGCTAGAATACAAACCAGTACAGTTGACTTCAAATGAAGTAATTCTGGAGAAGAAGGAGTAGACAAAGGAAATGACTTTTCATTTAGAGAAATTAAAGAACCACTACACCCAGCCCTGACCAACTACTGAACCACCACTTTTCAGGCAGTGATGAATTTGACAGAAACATACTCACTTTTTCCCAGAGAACTGCTTATGCCAAGTCTTTGGAAAATGGAAAGGGGAAGCTATTGTAGCTACAGAAGCTGCCCGCTGACCACCTGGTAACTGTTTTTATACAGATCCTATCAGCAGTTAAATCTGTTTTTGTCTCACTGGAGTAGTGCAGAGCTGCTAATCTGGCCTGGGGGTCAGTGTCTTCATATTACAGAAGAGAAATTTAGAGACTCCTCAAACTATAACGTCAAGTAAAAAAACCTGATTTGTGGCATTCATAAATCCAGTCTTCTATTTAAAGGAGAAAAAGGCTTTGGGATTGGTTAACTGTGCCAAGGAGGGATTTGGAAATACCAGAGTAGAAACCTCTAGCATTGCTCTAGTTCAAAAAGATAATTGTTAAGTAAACAGAACTTTCAAAGCAAGAGCTTTGCTCTACATAGCAAATAAGCACTTAATCAGGCATGTAAATGGAAGGGAGGCATTTCAGGTATTTTCTGAAGGTAATTTAGGGGCACTTAGGACTGTTATTATGTACTCAAGTTGGTACCTCTGATAGATTCATAGAAGTGGTCAAAAGAAACTTGATAAAGGTTCTTTAGAGCCATACTGAAGATCATCCTAGGTGAGCCAAAATTGCTGGGAAGTGCTTCAGACTTGTTTTTCTACATTATTCCTGGAAAAAAAAAAGGGTTCTTTCTTTTCCTTGATTAGTCCCATGTTTGAGAAACAGAGAGAGATTCGTGTTAGAGCAGAAAAAGGGTAGTAGGAAAAATCCCGGACTAAGCTGTACAACAACAACAAAAAAAAAAGAATTATGCAGGCGTATATTTGAAGTTCTGCATTCAGAAAGAAAAGATGGCAAACAAGAATCATGAGGAAGTACTGGGAAGAGGATGCAAATATTCTGAGGGGAATTACTGTTGCTCATTTCTCTTCCTCAGCTGGTCAGTCGTCTGCTTTTGGGTGAAATACTGAGAAGATGCATCAGAAGTTACCTCTCCATCACTGCAGGGAGTCTGCTTAAAGACCGACTCCACGCGTGTAATTTGCGCATGTCTGTTGCTAGTGTAGGTATGGTTGGGAAAGTGCACTCCTAGCTGAGCAGGAAATGTGGTGTCACTGGAACCTGGGACACATCCTCTGGCAGAGTGGCTCTGAGGGCTGCACGTCAATGCCTCCCATCATCCTCACTAGGGCTGCTGTCAGCAGATCCGCACTCCTACCTAGATGGCACGAGGTCATGTTTACAGCTGTCTCTGTTGATTTTGGGGTGCTGTTACAGGAGAAGGAAGCCAAGCTATTGTTCTCCATGCAAAGGACTAAACGCAGATGATGTCTGGCAATTCTCTAGTCAAAATACGACACAAATTCCCTCGGACAGCTGAGGTATGTACGACTTGAATTTCCTTTTCTTCTGGTTCTTAGAAAACTTCTGGAGGCCATTTTGCCAGGTTTTGTTCCTTACTATGCATTTGTTATTTGATGGCTATCACCACCTATTTCCACTGTCAATTTCAATTTAGACATTTTTTCCTGTGTATACATTGAACATGTTTAGAATAATCATATTAGTGATTTATCCTCTACTTATTTTTTCAAGTATTGTGAAGGAAAGTGATCTCACCTCCAAAATTGATTGAAATATGTCCAACTTATATTTTTTTTCCAAATTTTGAATAATGCACCCATAAAATAGAATCAAATGCAAAACTTGTGGAATTTTCTTGTTAAGTACTCACACTTCCAAATGGGAATAATTTACTTTTAGAGATTGTCTCCCAAATAAATAAGACTACATTCAATGAATAAGTTAAAATAGTACCTGACATTTTACACATCTCTTCAAGCAAAAATAACTTTTGTCCCAAAAAATAAAATAAAAATAAAAAAATAAAGAGCACTTAGAGTAGACACAAACTTTTAAAGCTAGGCTGAGACTTCAGCACATGCAGTAGAAGATATGTACCACCAATGTAGGATAATTCAGCCATTCTTAAAATTACAGTCTATTATAGTTTACCAATCATTTTCTAAATCTGCCATCAAAACCACATACCTCGCTAAGAATTTTTTTTTTTAAAGAGAGCAAACCTGTTATTTTCGTGACATAAAGCCATATGGTTCCTCTTAGACTTCCTGCTCTAGCACAAATTCACTTGTAATATTGAGGTTAATCCTCCATTTGATGAATGCATACAAATGCTAAACGCTTTTACCCATTTGCCATCCTGTGTCTTATATCTAAAACATTTCACTCACCTTAGTTTTTTGAGCGCTGCTCAAACTACATTTTCCACAGATTTTATTTTTGTTGGATCCTCAGTTTAATGTCTGTTTGTTTCATGTGATTCAATAATTGGTGTGGTCACCAGACTGTTGGCCAGATTCAAGATAGATTTCCTAAGATCAGGCCAAATGTGACTGTTATAATAAAAAATAAATCACAAATCGCCCTCCATGGAAGTTCTTTGTATCGCTACTAAGTGACTGTGCTTGTAAATATGCAGCTATTACTTCACATTTTGTAATTAACTTTATTTTGAAGAAAAAATTCTGTCTGTGTTATAATGATAGAATAATAAAATCATAGAATGACTTGTGTTGGAAGGGACCTTAGAGACCATGTAGTTCCACACGCCCTGCTGTGGGCAGGGTTGATACCCAACTAAATCAGACACCAGGCTGCCCAGGGCCCCATCCAACCTGGCCTTGAACACCTCCAAGGATGGAGCATCCACAACTTCTCCGGGCAGCCTGTGCCAGTGCCTCACTACCCTCTGAGTGAAAAATTTTCCCCTTCCATCTAACCTAAATCTCCCCTCTATTAGTTAAAAGCTATTCCCCTTTGCCCTATCATTATTATATCATGTAAAAATTCGGTCTCCCTCCTGTTTATAAGCTCCTTTGAAGTAATGGAAGGCTGCAATGAGATCTTCCCAGAGCCTTCTCTTCTCCAGGCTGAACAAGGCCAGCTCCCTCAGCCTTTCTTCATAAAAGAGGCAGCTCCAGCCCTCTGATCATCTTCATGGCCCCCCTTTGGACCCACTCCAACAGCTCCACATGTTCCTTGTGCTGGGGGCCCCAGTCCTGAATGCGGTACTCCAGATGGGGCCTCAGAAGGGCAGAGTAGAGGGGGACAATCACCTCCTTCACTGTGCTGGCCACCACTCTTTTGATGCAGCTCAGGATACTGTTGGCCTTCAGGGCCGCAAGTGCACACTGCTGAGTCACGTCCAGCTTTTTGTCCACCAGAACTCCCAAGTCCTTTTTCACAGGGCTGGTCTCAAGGAGTTCTTCTCTGAGACTGTACGCATGTCTGGGATTGCACTGACTAAAGCGCAACACATTACACTTGGCCTTCTTGAATCTCATTAGGTTCATGTGGGCCCACTTCTAAAGCCTGTCCAGATCCCTCTGGATGACATCCCTTCTTTCTGTTGTATCAACTGTACCCCTCAGCTTAGTGTCATCTGCAAACTTGCTGAGGGCATATTCGCTACCACTGTGTCATTGATGAACATGTTGCAGAGCACCGGTCCCAGAATGGACCTTTGGGAGACACCACTCATCACTGGCCTACACCTAGACACAGAGCTACTGAGTACAACTTTCTGGCCGCAACCATCCAACCAATTCTTTATAGAAAAGTAAACTCTTCAAATCCGTATCTCTCCAATTTAGAGATAAGCATGTAATAATGATGTTTTCAGATTGTTTTCAAACTACTTTACAGACCATTTTTGTGTTGAATCTTGATTCTTTTTGAGCATATTTGTCAGTGGTAAGTACCTGATAGGTTTCAGTCTCACACAGCAATGAAATAGGTAAGGTTGCCCTTAGGGAGGAAACAAGCCTTTTCTCTGTGTGTGTCTGTACCTATACAGAGCTTTCCATTGTCCTTGGTGATGTTAGTCCTTGGCTGGAGCTTGTAGATCCAACTGTACAATTAGAATAATATGACACAGGGAGGAGAATAAGAAGCATAAATCAACAGTGTTTTGTGCTCTGAATGACATGTAGTTTTTAATAGGTACAAGTTGAAACTAAGTTGGCACCAAACATCCCAAGACCTGTTGTTCTTCCTGTTTTCAGAGGTCTTGCCACTGTTATTATAAAAGTTAGAACTGGCTTTACTCCCCGTGCCTTTTTAATTTTGCTACCTAAAAAGCTGCTGACATTTTGAGTGACAAATCTGGTTTCCTCCAGTTCCCAGAAGAGGAAGCATAGATAACATGTGAATCAGCTACTGCTGCAAAATGGAAATGGTGTCTTTTGGGGCTAAAACTTCAAAGAAAGGATCCTGTATGAACAGCACTGAGTTTACTGTGTATCTTGAACTTAAAGGCAGATAACAACCTTTGAATTTGAAGATGCAGAGGATACCTTTCCTAACAGGTCTTCCAACTCCCACAGGAAAAGAGGGCTTGGCAGCTGAATTAAGAAAGCTCTGTAATGACTACCATGTCCATTAGGCAAGGAAAAGCTCTGAAAGGTAACAAAGAGCAATGTAGTTGGGTGGTAAGGCGTGTGAATATTATTCCTTCCCGTCCTTTCAAGTGCTAAGGGGGATCACTGGATACATAAATTAAGCCACAAACCATAGGGACCTTTCTTCTGACCCTCTTCAACCTTGTTAAGTGGTAGGAAATCAGGAGTTCAGTGTATTTGTGCATTTATAGTGATAAGGCCACCCATGAATTTCATGGACAAAGCCTCTTGGTATCTGAAGAGGGAAAATTCCCCTGTTCTAGTGAAGCAGCCTGCACTGTTTCTCATTTCTCTCTACAGGGTTCCCTTTCACAAGCCTTACTATGATTGAGATGCAAAGTAAAGGACAGGGCAGGGAAACAAATTATGATCTGTGGGAGAAAAGTTTAAAGAGGAGAGAAATTTAAATACAAGTGTAAATACAAAAACAGCAGTATAGATAAAAGTAAGGGTCACATCTACTTACCACAATCACTTATTTTTATTGTAATAGCACCAAGGGACTCCTGCAGTGGTACAGATTTTTTCTGTGTTCACTGCTGCTCGAAGACAGACTATAATTCTGTCCCAAAGAGCTTCAAACTTTTAGGTACAGCCTAATTTTATTCAGTATCTTTACAGAATAATGTTTTCTAGAAGAAAGTCACATTTCTTTGAAAGAAAGAAGACAGCAGAATATTTCATACTGTCACAAAGGGAATTGTATCAGAAATGCTATCACTGGTTCTACTGCAAAGAGAGAAAAATTTGTGTTTTATATCTTTTTTACATTGATCTCTTCAGAAGATCATGTTATTTTCAGTTCTCTGGAAAATATAGCCTTTTCATCCCCTTTTGAGAAAATCTTATATAATTATGGAACAGCACTGAGTGGCTTTAAAGCACAAGTATCCAGTGCATTCTGAAAAGTCCTGCATACATTTAGGACGCTGTATGAATCATCTTTGTCATCACAAAAGGAAGCATCCAATTAGAAACAGACATCTGAAATTTAGAGTGAGGGCATGGTAGACCACAGGGATTGGTAAAGCGAGGAAAAAGCATAATAACATGCTTGTTTTAGACTGGTATACTATTTAGTACCCATGTAACCATGGATCAGAAACGTGTTATTTGCCAAATAATATTTTCGCTTTAGTGGTCTGGATACAGTTACAAAGTGACTGTGAATGACAATCTTGGCATATAAATGGTTAGCAGATATTCACGCCAGAATTTAGGCAGCTGTCTGGTGCAACCTGATATATTTTGTAAGTAGTTTTCCATATAAAATGTCTCATAGAAGGCTTTACAGCTAATCATCCTTTGTGTGTGCATACACAAGAGAACACAAGTTGAAATACAATCTAAATTTGGCATATGTAGACATAGTATAGGCAGAGGCCAATGAATTAGGATCTACTGTAAAAGCAGATACTTGTAAATAGCAGCTAATTAAGAGTTTATCAGCATGCCACTGTGCACAATAAATCCTAATATTTCAGTAAGGCATAATATTGTGTGCAAGCTCAGCTGTCACATCTTGTTGCAATGAAGGCTTATGTGAGTTGAAGACACAATACTGCACATAACACTGTGCTTTATGTGGGAGTAGCGGGGTACGGCAGGAGCATGACAGGGTGGTTCTGCTGTAAATCCTCAACACTGCTTACATTTTTCAGAATTAAAGCCTTATGAAAATCCCTGTTCCAAGCAATCTCTTACCTTTAGCAAGGACATTGGGCTCTTTTTCCTAAAAACAGAAAGCAAGAACTAAGCATAAAGCATTAATATGAAAAAACATCTAATGTTATCAGCTGATGACTTTTCATAGCACTAGAGATGTTGCTGAACAAAGGAACAATGTCATTAACTGCTACTGGACATTCAACAACATGTGTAGGTAAGTATATAATGTGATTATATGAAGTACATAAGTCCATCATTCTTTCAGTGGGAGAAATATAGCAGAAATAAAGCAGTACTTGTGATGAAAACGTGAGGAATGCTCTCTTTTCCTTCCCTTTTCTTTCCATCCTACAGAATTCCCATTTTCTTCACCACAAAGAAGCAAAGATGACTCAGCGACAGTGTGAAGCATACTTTCTGTTGAATGCTTGTGATGCCTCCATCAAGATCACCAGTTGTGCAGCTTAGGGTTCATTCATCCAAAGTGTCACAGCTTTGCAATATTGCTAAGGAGTCAACTGGGACAGAGTCAAAGTATTCTGCATGATCGGACTTCAGCATGGCAGTTGTGAGTCTCCAACTGCCTTGTATCGGTTTCATTACAAAAGACCTTGTTTCCAATTCTTCCAGTTCTCTTGTCTCAGGATTGGAAGATTTTTTATTCACTCTTGGAGAAATCTGCTGGTAGATAACTAAACAAGCAAACTGTATCAGGCTTAGGAAGTCTTCCAATCTAAATGTATCACAGGGGTAGGAGAGTGCTGGAGAGGATATACTTGTCTTGCTTTTACTGTATTTTATACATACAGTTATGGACATCGCTGGAGACAGACTACGGGGCTAGACAAACCCTGGTTCTGAACCAACAAGGCTCTTCTGTAATTATGTAAAGAAATGTCTGAATTACAAGCTGCTGGATATCAGGATCTTCCAAATACCAGGTAATATTGACAATATACTTGCCGTGCTCTTACATTCTTCTGAAGGTATCTGCTATTGACTAGTGCTGGAGACAGGATGTGGGGCTACAGGGACCTTCTGATCTAGGATAGATGTTCCCATGCTCAAGAATAGCAATCTAATTCAGGATACTACCCTTCCAGTCACCTTTTTTTTTTTTTTTTTTTTAAAATCAAGACTGGTCAGGGACATCTTCTGGCATATCCTTTTAAAATGTCAAGTAATCTCTGTGGGTAATTCCAGAAAAAGGAAGTGAGAAGAGAGCACTTGGGAGAATGACTGTGATTGTGGTTTGGTTCCACAGCTGCAGAGCTTTGAAATCCCCCCACTGTTCACAGTCTCACAGAATATTAGACCATTAAAAATGGTCTCAAAAAATTTTAAGAGCAGTTGTTTATATAAACTACCCTTTTATCTTCAAACAGAGTCTTTGGTATAAATGCTGTACCTATGATTACAAATGTCTGCTTATTATGTGGCTTAAAATAAACAAACAAAGGACAATAGAAAAACTGCAGTGAGCCCTTTTACTTAATTTCCTGAAAATACAGAAGTGGCTTCTTGCTGGGACTTTCCAGATGTATGTACTCAATTCAGTTTTCTCTGGAACCACAAAAATGTCTCAAAGTTTGCCTGTTTGTAATCGTACATTTTAGAACATTTCTGATTCTCTGTTAGTCAGAACTTGATGAAATATTACAGGAATGTGTACTTCATCTTTTTAATGCTAAAGCTAACAAAGGATGATTTTCAAAACATATCCAGGTCAGACATCTAAGCTCTTTTTCAAAAGTGATTTCTGCATTTGGAAGCCTAAATTCCAATGAAAATTGATGTCATATCTTCATGAGATGTTTAATCAAGGAAATAAATGTTTTAAGTAATTAACTGGGACTGGTTTTAAACCTAAATGTAAAGTTTGATCTGTGATCACTAAGTAAACTTGTAGGAAAAACTTTTTTCTGCTTATATTATTACCGCATGGAAAAGGTTCTAAGGAAATTAACAGAACAGGAATTATAAATACAATTTTAATAATGTCAGGACAGAGAGACTTGGCTTTTCACTGTCTCCTACATTATGAAATTTATTTACATCCATGCATAGAAAACACAGTGGGAGTAAAGATCTCCAAAATTCCTTGGAGACTTTTACTCACAAGGTAGAAAACACCCAATTTCAACATCCTCTACATAACCTCTACATATATGACTTTCTCTTCATATTGAATCACTGAAATGAGTTCCTGGAGTTTGTTAATGAAAACCTACTTGGCTATGAAAAAGTTCTGAGTTAAATGGAACAGAGGGAGAGCAGAGATAATACTTTAGAACTAATGGCTGTATTGGGGAACTACATGACTAGGAAGGATTAAAATCCCTTTAATCTAAGTCTGCACCTGATTTTAAGCATAAATGATACAAAGATTGCATTTCTATATGATTCTAGTTTTCAACAGGATCATGCAGAAGACAATTTCTCAGTAAGGGCAGGCAGGCAGGCAGGAACTGAACTGCAAGCCAAGAAGGAGAGCCATTAATGGCTTTTTTTTTTTTTTCTTCTCCTCAAAATAGTCTAAGGGAAATGGCAACTGAGAGAAGCAATCAAGTTCTATGAAGCTTTCAGGAATTTGCATGGGAATCGATCAGTTATGGATGAATGTACTTGTCATTTTTTGGTACTATTTCCTGAAGATGCAAAACCACAGTCATTTATGGCTCTGATAATATATTTCTTACAATCATTTTGCTATTTTAGCTCTTGCTAGCTGTCTCAAAATACTGATAAAATTCCAAGGAAAAACTGAGTAGAATGTCAGGTCTCAGACCTGAAAACCTGAGCTATTTTTGGATACTACAGTTTCATTTCCATGTTTAAGCATTTCTGAACATATGGCTCAGATTTTCGGCTATTTTACAAATACCTTAACGAGCATCTCATACAGAAATGGTCTAGTTCGTCTGTGAGATGAAAGTCAAAAAACGTTGACTCTGAAATTCCATACATCTTACAGCCTTATTCATAAAATAAACATTTGAGGTAATTAAGAGACAGATAATATATTTCTCCAGAAGAATACAGAATAATAGGAGCACTAGGTTGAAAAGGACCTAGATCACCTAGTCCAACCTTCCTCCTACCACCAATATTTCCCACTAAACTACCGAACCATATCTCTTAGCACCTCATCTAGACATTTCGTGAACACCACCAGGGACAGTGACGCCACCACCTCCCTGGGCAGGCCATTCCAGTGCCTGACCACTCTTTTGGAGAAGTTTTTCCTTATATCTAACCTGAATCTCCCCCAGCACAACTTCTGGCCATTTCCTCTAGTCTTATCATTAGTTACCTAAAAGGGTGCAAGCTGTTCTCTTCTAAAAATTTGCAGAAGAATGGTTGTCAAAGTCTATACATTTTTCATAGGTATCTTGACTGCAAACCATTCACAACTGTTGATATTAGATTTTGGCCCCTACGTGCTCAATTAAACAGCGAAGAAGTTTCTGTGCTTTCTTCAAATCTAGCTGTGAATGAATTTGTATTTGAATAGCTGAGTTAAGACAGAGGTAACTCTTAAATATAAACTTTGAATGTGTTAAAGGCGCAGCCTCACAAGAAAGCATTGGGAAAACTCTACAGTACAGTGGGTATGTAGCACACCTCAGGTGTTTCCAGGAATCAGACTTGTCTACTCCTTGATATCTACTGTACATCTTTAATAGCGCAAGTATTTCTCAAACTTTACTTTTAGTCACGTTTACCACTTCCTTCAACAATTCTGATTTTTTTTTTTTTTTTTAACGTGAAAGCACAAACTGTATGCCTCGTGACTTCCAGGAATTTCTCTCTCTACATAAAAAAACTACCCTTATACTTTTTTGATAATGTTTACTAGTGTAGACAGAACAACGTGGAATGTGTCAGTAAAGATAGAAGTCTTATTAATAATGTGGCGCATGCTCAGTCTTGAGATGCTCAAATCAAGATTTTGTTTTTGTTACATAAAGTGTAGACATTTATTCCTATCTAGGATGAACATGAATTGCTACCAAACCCGAGTTCCACTTTGATCATTGGATGCTGAAATCCCTAATGCAATTTTGCGTAATCTATTCTTAGGTTAAATTTCCCAGCAACACAGACTAGGAAGACTATTCGGAGTGAGGTACAAGGGAAGCTTCTGGATCCAATCAAAGGCAGATCATTCACACAGATGGGACAGAAGCCCTGCAGATTCTACAAACAAAAGTGACAGAGATTCTTTCAATCTGTGACAGTAAAACTTCTTTGCTGACAATTACATCCATCTTTACCACCATGTTGGTGAGTCCTCTTGGTAACAGCTGCAGAAGTAGCTTCAAGGAATACGTTTCTGCTCTAATAGTTACCTTCCTATTTTTTTTTTATTTCTTTTTTAGAGAAAAATCCAGGGAGCGTTGTGATTCAGAGAAGAGCTGATTGATTTGCCTCTTCCTGTTCTCACTCAGAGGCCACAGTGCGTAAACAGAAGATCATGGAGAGGGTCACAGGCAGGGAGGGATGGAAATTGTGCCCCAAAATAAGAACTTTCCTCAGAACACAGGTAGAGAGGAACCTCAAGAAGATACATGCCTCTTCTCGGATTCAGTTCAAAAAGGAATTTGTCTTGAGTATAGTATAAAGATTTTTGGACACTGAGTAATATCACAATTTCAGAGTAAGAAAGTAAAAGGAAATAGACTCCTACATTTAAAAATATCTGAAAATTTTTGATGCAGTTGGTAGAGAAACACAAAACATACAGTGGTAGTTTGGAATTAGAAATCATCTACAAATCCTCGAGAAAACCTGTGCTGAGTTTGTAACCAAATATGATTTCCCTATACTTCACCAACTCCTGGATCTAGTATGTATTTGACTACCCATAGCAGGCAGAATTGTTTAATTTAGCTTTCTATATACAGGCTGTAGGTTAGGAACAGCAGACAGTACTCTGCAATTTTACTGATTGTTGCCTGTTTACCATAATTACAGAGATATTTTAAACTTCCGCATTTTGTTGTAGGCATAATATTAGGTAGGGAATAACAGCAGAACATTTTGAGTAATCTGTTATTGTGGACACATCCTGAGGACTAGCTGATGCTATATTTAGTCACTATGTGGTTAACTGTGACTAGACTGAGGATGTTATTTTTTCTGTTTCATGTTTGAAGTTGCAAACGTTGATTTTTGCAGTCTGGAATTGCTCAATTAATAAAATCTAAAAAATTTCAGTTTTAATTAAAAGCTGTGCACATGCAGATTTTCCTTTTACTTTGTGCAGACTGGTCTATATTGCTGTTGCTCAATTTAATTCAGTTAAGTTTCTGTTGAAGCAAATTAGCTGAACAAGATAAAAATAAGTTCAAAGCTGATTCCAATATATTCATTAGTAAGAATATATCCTTAACGTATTATTTACACATATGTATCTATGTACATATACGTACATATGTGTATATATATGCACACACACACAAGGGCTGCTCTGAAAGCAATGCCTCCTATTTTGTTATGTTGGCCGACGACATCAAAGGTGGATGTTGGTGGTACAGCAGTAGAGGCTGGACCTTCCCGCCAACACTCCGTTCCATTTTATTGCCATATGACAGATGGCAGCAGAGGGGCAGTCTAACAAAATGGCATCTGACATGGAAGTGCAGATGAAGCAAAGGGGTGGAACTGAATTCCTCCATTCAGAAAAAAAGGCACTCATTGACATTCATCAATGCCTGCCAAACATTTATAGAAGCCAAACAGTGAATGTGAGCACAGTGAGGCGGTGGGCGATGCATTTCAGCAGTGGCAACAGCAATGTGAAGAACAAGCCATGCTCCAGATGGCCATGCAGATTGTTATGAGCATGGCATGCAGACTCTTGCTTATCACTGGTGAAAATGCATAGCTAATAGAGGTGACTATGTTTGAAAAATAGTATTTCGCAGCTGAGAATGTGCACTATCAAATAGTGTTATTGTGCTCTTTGTATCTGTTGTAGTTTCCATGGAAATAAATAGGAGGCATTACTTTTTGTGCAACCATAACCAGATCCTGTATCCTGATCTTTCCCCCTCCAAACAGTAAAAGAACATTGTAAAGCAACTGAAATTTAAGAAAAACAAACAGAAATCAGGTGCATTTACAACTACAGGTCTTTAAAAAAACCTTTAAAACTTAGTTACATTCATATCTGCAAAGTCTTGCTTTAGCATTTTGGATTAAGTGGTGACTGCCATAACCTCTTAGCTTTGTGGCTACTGTAAGCAGCAGTTGCAATTGCAGCCTTTCTTCAGGGACGTTCAGGAGGCCAGAGGCACAAAGAGGTAGGGAAGGAAACAGAATCATGCTGCTACTTAATTTCAATCTAAGATAAATAAAATCTTTGTCCTATATTCTGTGTTGGCAGAATATATGGCATGACCTTGTAATGATCCCTGTGCTGCTTAGCGGTTCATATAAACCTTATCTGCATTTTGTGATATCATAGAATGGCTGACCTTGGCAGGGACCTTTGGGGGTCATCTGGCCCAGCCCCCTGCTCGAGGAGAGCCAGTTACAGCAGGTTGCTCAGGGCTTTGTCAGTTGAGCTTTGAATATCTCCAAGGATGGAGACTTCATGACCCCTCACACAGCAACTCGCTTCATGGTTAAAAAAAAAAATCTTATGCATAAATGGAATTTCCTGTATTTCAGTTTGTGACCATTGTTTATTCACTGAGCACCACTGAGAAGAGTCTCACTCCACCCTGACCCTACTTCTCTCCAGACTGAAAAAAACTCTTTCAACCCTCCTCGCATGGCAGATGCTCCAGTCCCTGAATCATTACCATGGCCCTTTACGGGACTCAGCCCACTAAGTCTACATCTCTTGTACTTGGGAGGCCAGAACTGGGCCAAGTTGGTGTACAGGGTTATTCCTCCCCAGGGGCAGGAGTTTTTACTTCCCTTTGTTGGACTTTATGAGATTCCTGTAAGCCTGTTGACATCTCTCGTAATGGCAGTGTAATCATCAATCATTCCTCCCAATGTTGTATCATCTGCAAAATTTCTGAGGGTACCCTCTGACCTATCACCTGGATCATTAATGAAGATATTAAACAGTATGGAGCATTAGCTGTGGCACTAATTAGTATGACCATACTTAAAAGAAAATTACCCCGGAAGTGGCTGCAATGAATGATAACAATATGCCTCTATTTCTCTGGTGAAAAATATGATTTTATAATTGCTTCCTACAAATGATGAGATGTCATCATTTTTCTTCACCATCTCCCCCTATTCTCCTTCTCTTTCCAAGCAGGAAAACTCATACAGACCCATTCTTATCTGAACAACCTTCTTCATTTTTCTTTACAGTTGTTCTTTTTCATGGCCCATCTCATTTATAGCACTTGGCCAGCACACCAGTGTCTGCCAGCTGCTAAAGAAAATAAGAAGCATCCATACTGAAACATTTCCCTCTCTGTCATGAAAACAGTTCGCATTCCCCACAGAAAATTCATTTGTGGTGTAAGGGAATTGACGTCAGCGCTGTTACACCCAGGATGATTTTGGCCCTGCATATTTATTATGCAATACTTTCAGATGTAAAACTCCACAATGAACAAATGACTGCCAGATGTGAGAATAAGATCTGCTCCTTTTTTTGAGATCCATGAACAAATTCCCATATGTGGACTGTAAACTTCCTCAGTGTATACATCTGTATGTTCTTTAAGAATAATTATGCAGAAAATATTTCAAATGACAACATAAGAAAGAATAATAAAGGAAAGCCTATATTCATTGCTTAAAAAAAAAAAAATCTTACAACTTTCATGCATCCAATACAGGCTCCTCCTTCTTTTCTCCCTGCCAGGCAGATAGTGGCAACTTATGTTGGCTGACGTGTTGGGTTCAATGGGTTTCAGTAGAGGGGGTTACACCAAGGTGGCAGCCAGTCATTAGCGGGGTTCCACAGGGCTCAATTTTAGGGCCAGTTCTCTTTACTGTTTTCATTAATTATTTGGATAATACACTTGAAGGCATGCTAAATTGAGAGGAGCTGTTGAATCCCTCAAAGGTGGAGAGGCCTTGCAGAGAGATCTTGACAAATTAGTGTGGTTGGGCAATCATCATCGGCAAAAGTTTAACAAGAGCAAGGGACAGATTCTGCACCTGGGATGGGGCAACCCTGGATATACATGCAGACAGGGGGACAAAATGTTGGAGACTGTTGGAGATCAGCCCTGTGGAAAGGGATCTAGGGGTTCTAGTTGAGGGCAAGTTGAATCTAAGTCAGCTGTGTATCCAGGTAGTCAAACAGCTGACTGTATCCTGGGGTGTGTCAGGCCCAGCACTGCCAGTAACAGGAGGGATTGTGCCCTCTGCACTGGTGTGCTCTCACCTTGAGCACTGTGTGCAGTTTCGGGCACCACAACATCAGAAGGACATGAAACTATTAGAGAGCTTACAAAGGAGGACTATGAAGATGGTGAAGGGTCTGGAGAACAAAACGTACAGAGAGACTAAGGTCTCTTGGTTTGTTCAGCCCAGAAAAGAGGAGTCTGAGTGGAGGACTCATGGTGGCCTTCAGCTTCCTCACAGGAGGGGCCAGTGATGGTCTCTCTGGAGACAATCAGGATCTGAGGGAACAGCATGGAGCCGCATCAGGGGAGGGTTGAGCGGGTTGTTAGGAAAAGGTTTTTCACCAAGAGAGTGGTCAGGCGCTAGAACAGGCTGCCCAGGGCAGTCATCATGGAAGCAAACCTGCCAGAGTTCAAAAAGAGTTTGGAAAATGTTGTCAGAAACATAGTTTGAATTTTGGGTGGTCCTACGTGGACTCAATGATCCTTTTGGGTCCCCTCCAACACATAGATTCTATGAAATATTGGCCTCATCCGTTTTTGGAAAAAAAAATGTCTGGAAGGAAAGGATAAAATTGATATCTTGGCCTTCTCCTGAAGTCACGATGGAACGCTATACAAAAATATCTGTAGTTAAAGGTGATAAACATCACAGGATGTATGGAAGAATCCAGTGCCATGAAACCCTCTTTTGGCTTTTCAAGGATATTCACAGTATTTTTCCATGAATTACAGTTGGAAAAAAAAAAGACCTATGAAGCTTTCAAAGCATTATTTTACAGAGTCACAGAATGGTTGAGGATGGAAGGAATCTCTGGGTCCACCTGGTCCAATGCACCTGCTCAAGCAGGGTCACCCAGAGGAGGTTGCCCAGGCCCATGTCCAGCTGGCTTTTGAAGATCTCCAAGGAGGTGACTCCACAGGCTCTCTGGGCAGTCTGTGATAGACTTTTTCCATTGCCTGCACAGTAAGGAAGAGCTTCTTTACATTTAGACAGAATCTCTTGTGTTCTAGTCTGTGCCCATTGCCCCTTGTATTTCTGTATTTACACATCTAAGCAATATTCACTGCTCCTATGGATTCCCCCTTGATTTCTTGGACTAGGTCACCGTAATGACACTCTTCAAGGATTTGACAAAAGTCTTTTCCTTCCCTTATGTTAATTTCTGCCCTTTATATCAAACCTCTTGGATTGCCAGTTCATCTTGTAAAATGAACCGTTTAGGTGGGAAGATCTTTTCAATTGCTTTTTCCTGCTTACTTCTTAGGAGCTGGCAGTTTACTGCAGAAAATAAATAGCTCAAGTCAGGAAAAAATGTCTTTCCAACTTGTGTACTCACTGTGTTTTATTGAAATTTCATCTTCTCTAAATGTGAGTGATAAGTAGAAAACATTTCTTGCACTATCCTCTACTTTCATTTGCTTTTTGTTCTAACCCTTTGCCTGAGTGCCAAACACTTTGGACTCTCAGTATTTACGGCTGTGATTGAAGTATCACATATGGATTTAATTCCCATTCAGAAGAAACTGCATGTGAAAGTCAACACATTATTATATGACTTAGTCTCTACTTGCAGTGCATTCAGCACTGAAGTCAAGTCAATCCGCACAGACTGGTTAAAATCTAAATCAGGAATGTCCAACCTTTTGGCTTGCCATAGCTGCATTGAGTGAAGAAGAGTTGTCTTGGGCCACATGTATACTTTAACTATACCATGCATTTTACGAGTTACGAAACATTTTTTATTAAAAAACAATACAGGGAAACTAAATGGGATATTTGACCTTGCTCTTGTGAAACTAATGCACAGATAAACTGAAACATAGCACAGATAAATTGATTTCCACCTTGAAGACGCATGCCTAACTCATTTATGAGTGGTCAAATTCACCAAAAATGCTAGATCTGTAAGCCATCTTTCATCAAGTTCTGGTACCAATTTTCCCTTTGATTCCATAAGTGACTTGATTTTGCAAATTATAAAGTCTTTTTAGCTTTCTACCCCAACTCAGACACCTTACTTCAGAAAAGTAAATGATGCCCCCAGAATCAGCATCCATATTTTTAAGGAACTCCTGAAACTGGCAAACACTAATCAAATACACATTACAAAAGTAATTAAAAATGTCACAAATGATTTTGTGCTTTTTAATGTGGAAATCACAGAATTTGGCAGCACCACGTAAGTATTCTGTGTATTTCTTTTGCAATGAATGTGTTAACTTATTACATTATTCTACAAAATAATACAAGCCCAAATTTTGTAAATAAGAAAGCTTCCATGTCTGCTTTATAACAAAAGCCATGCATCACCACAGACACACACACAGGTAGGTTCAAATATTAGCAGTCATTATTGCATTTTACTTGCCAAGTGGCACAAGTGCACATCATACGCAGCGCATGTGGGTTCTGATGCGACTCAGCATGTGCAGTGGGTCCAAGAGACAGAGTGAGCCCTGCACTGTACACTCCCCTCCATAGTGTTCTGTTATTACCTATGCAGTCCATGCTTGAGCTATGCACAATCAACTCATGAGAAACATCACTAAAAAAGTCATATAACAATGTTAGAAGTTCACAGTCTTGTGGGTCCACATTACTAGCTGTCCAGGGCTGCATGTGAACTATGGGCCATGAGTTGGACATATCTGCTCCAAATGATAACAGCTTAGACTGACCGTTGTTACTGCCTGATGTTAGCAGTAGAGTCTGCCTTCAAGCACTAGCCCATTCCCACTGCCCTCACTGTTTATTACCTGTGTTCTAAAGCAAGATTAGCAGATAAGAGAGTTTTTATAAGTAGCACTATTCATGAACATCATATTCAGCAAGTGGCAAATACAACAGCATGAATCAGTAAGGAAATCCTAATTTTTAGCCTTTCCCAGACTTATTAATAGCGGATTTTGGCCTAGAATATACTAGCATTACCAAGTCATACCAGATATGTATGTGCCTTTGAGTATCTGCTGTTCTGCAGATATTTAGTGTTTATGGAAATTCAAGGGAATTAGTAGAAGTAAAGTTTGGCTAGCAAATAGCCATAAAAGGTATGACTTAGTCTGTGGCAGTAGTGCATTTCATTTCCCATCTTTCTCACCAAAAATAAAACAGTTCTCACTGGATTTCCTCCCCAACCCTGCTTTCCAACCTAACATTTTATAGTATTGTCTCAATGCAAATGACAAAGTAGCCTTATAATATCCAAGAAGATTGGGATATATTTCAGTTAGTGCAATGTTTTCTCATCTTTAAGACTGACTAAAAACACGCAAAACATTATTTCTATATGGTCTTTCCTGAATTATTTTTAGCTTTTAAACAATTGCTCTGTGAACAAAGCAGCAAAATTGTTTCAGACAGCTTTGTGACAATCCCAGGCAAAGTACCTGAGAGCTTAATAATAGATATAAACCAAAATTCCACAGAAGTTCTGACTGACATGGTTCTTACACAACCAATGAACAGCAATTCCTCACCAAGATGATACTCCTCCAAAGAGTAGCTGATCTCTGAGAGAGAAAAGGCTTCTCCCCACTGCTGGCCCTTAAATGAGCCCAGGGCAGCCTCACCCTGGGTCCCCTCCTCTTTCGGTCGCCTGGGGAGCACAGGTGCAAACAATTTGCCTGTGCTCCCCAGGCCAGCCGCAGCCCTTACCCCAGGTGTTCAATCACAGATTCAGGCTGTGACTCAGCATTTCCCCTACAGCAATTTTGGAGAGTTGGCTTGAGTAGTACACAAAAAGCAAAAGTCACTAAGAACTTCAGGATTATGATGAAGCTGCAGCAAAAGATCATTCAAACAAGAAAGTAGAGTTTTGGTACAGATTCCACCTGTTTGGTTTAACAATCAGGCTAGAGCACACCTGAAAATAGGCTTATGCAGCTGTTGCTCTTTCTGAATGGTGAGCCTCCTTCTTAGGGATTATGTCGGATTTCCATCTCTAGTCTCCAATATAGCTATGAAAAATTGTAGATGCTCATAGGAAATAATTGAAATAATTAAAACTTTAAAGCACCACTTCAGATAGATGGCTAAGGCACAGAGACATTTAAGGCTGCTGTAGGAAGTCGCAATTACTGCTGCATTTATCTTTTCAGGCAGAAAGCATCTTAAATAAAACATACTTTCCCTGCTGATAAGAATTATGATCTGTAACTTTTTGTTCCTCTACTTTTTGACCAAAGTACTTTTTTGAGGTACTGTTTGACCAGAGAGGGGGAGGTGCATTGTATTCATAATAGAGAACAGGTAAGATTCTGAATGAAGCAATACTAATCTAGTCATGCCCTAACATGTATTTATATTGGGATGGTAAGGGGAAAATACTTATGGAAGGCAACAAAACCCTCTCTGATAACAGAACTAGCTTAAGAGACCCAAAGCAGTGAAGTTAACTACAAGGAAGGGGTCATAAAACAGAACTGCAGAAGCAGAGAGTCCCCAAGTGAAATTCACTCTTGGGTGGCTCAGCCCATTCTGTTTTCCACCTTACATGCATGAATGACTGGAAAACACACCTTCTTAGAGAAAGGCTCAGGCAAAAGAAGGTCAACATATCTAAGCTGAATTCCATCTTGAGATTTATTTCTAGTGAGCGTTCCACATCTGTATGAATAATAGCCAGTTCATCATGGTATTAACAGCCCAGAGCCCAGCATGAACAATCCAGAACTGGAGCAGCAGAGGAACTGTGGACGAAGGCAGAATACCAGAGCTCTGGGAGCTGGGGAGTTGTGCAACATGTGCTAGAGCAATACCATTGGCTCTAGCTACTGCTCTGAGACCATTGACTTCCAAGTTTTCTTAAAAAGTGGAATATAAAAATGGTAAGACATAGGCAGTGGTATTTCTGCAGAATTCTGTTTCCTTACTCACAGCCATCATATAGTAACCAGTTTCTGAGATAATGTATTTGATATCCTATGGAGCTCCAATGAAGTCAATGGAGTTATTTAAGGTATAAATCACAGTCAATTTTCTCTGAGTGTTTCTTGTACATTTAATATGTCTATTATCCTCAAAACTCTCTGGCTGATCCCTCCTCCTTTTATTCCCACAACTCATTTCCCACAGCTGTAGTATTTATTCAAAATCCTTGGCTGTTTGTTTCGCCTCTCTTTCTGCTGCCTGCACAATTTGATCCTGGAGTATAACACTTTAAAAGTGCACTGTACACACCAATTGAGGGACATTTTTCTCCTTTTTTTTTTTGGCTCCAAATGAAGTTATTTCTGTTTAGGCAACTAAATGTGGATCTCCAATCATTTTTAATTTTTTTTAATTTTTTTTTTGCTTGTGTATCTATCTGTTGCAGCACATATATTGAAGCACAGTCTCTGACAACATTAGGACCACAAGCAAGGAATTGAGTGGAAGCCAGAGTATTACTTAGTGATTAGACATTTTGGGCCATCAGTGAGGTAAAAGCCAGTAGTTTTTTTTGTATATCAGCCCCTCAGTGTTATTTTTGTTTGTCATGTTAGTATTGTTTTAGCTCTCTGTTGTGTCAATTGCAGTCAGGAACCTAGTCAAGAGTAGTGTGTCCTTGACAAAAAGTACATTTAGTAACAATGAAAAGTAATTATTTTGAAGATGCAGTAAAAACAGTAATTGTTCATTTCTCAGGACCTTGTGGAGCTAGCTGTTTTTAGAAGCACTAGCACTGAAATAAATGACCTAACAGCAGTTTCTCATCTTCTCTATTTGTTTAAATTTTTGAAGAAAAATGTTCAAGATTCATTGAGTGTGCAAGTCTTCATTTCAAATAGCAATAAAATATAAACACATACTTAGCTCTAAAGGTAAGGATTGAAATTTCAGCCCTCTCTTCATGCTGACATTTTTCTAACAACCCTTCATCAAAACAATCCTACATGTAGGATAGCTTTTCATCTGTTTCCTGTGAACTTATTATTTTTAGGTATTTATGGCTCTAATCCTACAGCTGGTGCTTCAGGTCTGTCAGAGTCCTGAGTGGAAGTTCAATCTGGTGTTTAATTAATCTTTCTGATTAATCAGGTTGGTTTAACATCTGTTAGTTTGGATTCTGACAATATGTTTCAGTAAACCTATGCCACTAGACTCAGACCTGGGATGCAGTTTGCCATAGATAAGAGTTGGAGAAAACCATATAACTCAACTAGTTGATTAAAACTATTTTCCCCAATGTTTACAAGAACCTTAGATATTTTGTGGAGTTTTGGTCCACATACATTTTCTTTTATGTACATGGATTTCTCTATATTTTGTATGCTTACATGTATCTGTATTTATATAAAGATGAACCGTATATGTGTATTTATAGTGGAATATTTAACACACACACACAATCATGTGTACAGAAATATGTATAAAATATATATATATAGTAGACATGAAAATTAACTTTTTGTTACTACTACAACCATTACTTAGCATTGCAGATATCTGTGTTAGTCTAGAACAGAAAAATCCATTACAGCTGTCTTCTCCACTCCCAGGAAGATTCTCAATTTCTTTTGACAAATATTCAAATTTTGTATCATTTTGGTCCTTTCTCCAGTGCCTGTTGAAATCTGACAGATCTCCCTTTGTTATATAAGCTTGCCTATTTTACAAGTTAGCACATCCCCTCTTTAGTTATATTGTTTTAATTTGCTTTTTCCCAGAAGTATCCATGAAACAACTCTATGCATTTCCCTACCCAGTTTGAAATTCTTGTTTATTAGTCAGTGTAGTTAGGGTCTTTTCTGTCTTTTGTGGGTCAAATGCGAAGTGATGACGATCAGCAACTGGTACCTCAGGGCTGTTAAAAAACTCCGTTAGTTTGATAGTGATAGGATGATCCAGTCACGGCTTTGGACGTGCAACAATCAGAAGTTGCTAGTTGCTGGCCAATACACAGTTCTTAGGTTGTAGCAGGAGTATAAGTTGCCTTAGGGCATGCTTTGATTTCATGTGCTTCAGCAAAATTGGAATATGAGGCAGCACAGATGAAAATGATATCTCCTTCAACTTGTTAAAGAGTATCTTTTAAATTTGGAGCAAAGTTTCACATTAAATATTTCTCATTACCACTGCCAATAGAAAGCTAATGTTTAAGACAATGGTTAGCACATTAATCATCCAGAGAGTGGAGGAAATGTCCCAGCAGAGCTGACTAAGCTGAGGCATTCTGGAGAATGTTTGCACTATGAGTTAGTCACAGTCATAGAGCTGGCTTCCACTGAGAGAGAGGTAGCTGGCTGTGGAGTTGACTATTTTTAGTGTGAATATATAAAGATGACTAGCACTGCATCATGACTTGGAGTAAACATGTAGCATTTATCAGAAATGCAATGTTCTATGGAATTTAAGAAATATCATAAGTGACTGCATCTGTGTCTAACAAATTTACCACTGAAAGGAAGTGATTTAGCACACAGTGCAGCATCTAGGTACGAAGAAATAACGAGTTCTGTGAGCAGAGAGGAAGAAATGTGTCTCAAAAGGGTCATCAAGGAACAGAAAATAATGAAATGAGACAGAATCATAGAATCATCAAGGTTGGAAAAGACCTAAAGAAGAAGAATCATCCCATTACAAACTGTCCCACTGTCTATCATGACACTAGTGAAAAAGAGGTCAGGTGGAAGTAAGAGAATGTATGAAATGGACCATATCTCAGCAGGGAGGGAGGGAGCTGATAACAAAGAATTATGGTTGCACTTTGTGTTAAGTATACAAAAGACATGAAAGATACAGAGCTGTCAGATGAGGTGCTGAAGGAGATATGAAATATATCTGCCTCTTTGTGCTACTATACCTTTTGCCACATAGAATAAACATTACTGTGATAACAACTGCTGCCTGAAAGAAGGAATAGAAAAACAGTATGAATAGTAAGAAAACCCCTAAATTACATACAATACATCTTTTCAATAATCAGAAAAGAAGTTCAAGTTCAGCTTCTAGTCCACAAAGAAGTGTAGAAATATACTTGCAACAATATCAGAGTACAGAATGATAGAATACTCAGGCGACTTGTATTCCAGCATGAGGAGAAAAAAGGAAGGAATAAAAGGAGTGAGCTGGTTGAGAGCAATTAGATAGCAAGCTGTCATACAAATGGAAGTATTCTTTCCTATTTCACATGCGAATCAGCTTCTGTTGCACTGTGTTCACCTTGTTCTAACTTTGATTATTTGAGGGGGAATGCTATTTTATCCCCAGCAAGTACTGACTACATAACTATTGTAGTACTGCACTGTTAGTAGTGGCCCATGGGGAACCATGGAGAACAATGGGGAATCCATGGAGTCATTTTCACCAGATAATCTTTGCAGGTGCTGACTTGGCAGCATGACTTGAAGCAGACCTGACTGGTCTTCTGTTGAAATAATAAAATACAAGCATCAGACTACAAAAACTCATAGATACATGTATCCAAGTGCAGCTCACATATAGTGATTGTTCTGGTTAGGATGTGCAATTGGCTAAATAAAGTTACGTAAAAGACAGAAATTCTGTCTAAGGTTTCACTCCGCATAATTCAGTTACTTTTGTACCATGGTCAAGGTAGATACTAGGGTGAATGTGGTCTATAAAAACCACACTGCAATGATGACATTTTTGATGTTTTATTTCCACTTACTGTGAAGGGTCATGAAAGATTTATTTTCCCTAAAAATTCATCTTTTTATCAGAAGTCCTCTCTGCATGTGAGAACATAGCAATTTATATTAAAAGGAGAATGCTTCTCTTTGAAATGACATAAATATCCCATCTTTTTAAAAAATAATAAAAAAGATGGAATACAAACTGTCACAGATATGGTGGGATGATTAAGGTCTTCAGTTCTGTACAGCATATTGTGGGGTTACACTGAACAGGAAGAATGCTGCCATCTCTGTTTTGAAGAATATATGTGGGAGAGCATACATGTAATCAAATTCCATTTAAAATTTTCCAGCTTTCTGACATAGGCCCAAATATGTCCAGTGGAAATTTAAGGGAAGAGATATCATTTCACAATTGCCCCACCTTTGCAGCTGGACATGTTTCAGATACAGCACATAAAGTAGGGGTTTGGAGATCAGGCATGCCATCCTTCCCACACAGGAGAATGATGACCAAACACAGAACAAACTGAAAATAGAGCTCAGGCAGTGAGTCACTCGCTTCTGACATTCTCTGATACGGTATGAGAAGAAACTTCAGCACATTCTTTTCCTGTCGTATTCAGCCATGGATCTAATTTCAAATGAAGCCACACACGTACCTGACACATCCAAACCCATACTTGAGGGACATCTCATGTTTTAGACCCAAATTTACATCAGGCATGTAAGGACACAGTGTTCTCTTTTCAGTTATAGTAAATTACTTGCATGAGAAACACTGAATCATAAAGCTCAAGTTAAGAGCTTTTGTATTTAAATTTAAACCCTTAGCACTTTTCTCATGTACGTTCATTTCAGGATTTGGGTTATGTCATCAGGCTTGATTACAAAACCTCCTTAAGCCTTACCATGTATTAGAGATAACTTTTTAAAATGAAATTAAATCAACAAATTATGTTGTAAGCTCCCTTCTACATAAACCTTGCCTCAGAAAATACATTTTTTATCCTTAGTAATCCATATGAAATAATGGCATTTGAGCTCACTGGTGATATACCTACTATTCCAAGTATCAAAGAAAGCCCTATAAAACCAGGAAAACATTTCGGGAAGAAACACTCTAGGGTAGACTATTCTAGCTTTGTAAAAACATAAATCCGTTGACCATTTATTGTTTACTTTTTCTTTTTTTTCTGCTTTCTGAAGAAATGTTTCTGAAAGCAAGTTTTCTGAACAGCATTTCCTCTTTTGGAAGGGCTCAAATACTTCCTAACCAAAACTCATGTATCTGTCACTGCACTGCAGCCATCTCTGGGCTGAAGTATAGAAGTTACTCTGGACTGGTAGAAAAAATGCTCACATTTGAATTAAATAATAGCTCCTTCTCTTTTATTGCTCGTGCCTTCTTCATGGTGTAGCTTTTTAGGTGACGGAGAAACATCTATTAGCATTATTTTTCAGTAAATCAAAATCTGTATTAATTGCTGACCTCATCATGCTATAAATGCTTTTTGTCAAACTTAAGTCAGATTTTCATAAATCCCCAAATGTCCAACTTAACTAGCAATAACTGTAAACTCAGACAGCTGTGACTTCTGAAGAAACAAATGAACCAGAGAACCTCAGGGAAAAGAAAAAAGTTCAGGAAAAAGAGACTGTTCTCCCAACTTGGGTACATCCTTTGTACAAATATCTAATTTCTGTTCCTGCTGCTTGCTTCCTTTTGTATGAAAACAGTCCCTGTTTCTGACACTGAAGCTACACCAGGAGGTGGACTGAACTGACAACTTTGTGTAGCACCACTCCCATGATACTTACTGACCCAGAGTGATACAGTAAAAATGATATTGCACTATACTACCTGCAAACTGTCCTTCATTCTCATTAGAAAAAATGTATAAAAGAAAGGAGATTAACTGGAAGAGAGGAAAGAAGTTTAATTACATTACTTTTACTGTCTTTAATAGTAAATCTATTGAATGATGTAGATTCAATTCCTTTGCCATAATGTTTTATCTCAGTGAATAATACAGAGCTAGGCAGAATTCAAGTGCATCATGGAATCAAAGAAAGAGCATCAGCGGAAACGTAACCACATTACCTTAAACACATATGCTTGACAATACTAAATGTAACACATCAGTGAGTCACATGGAATGGCAAAACACATACATTTTGCTCCATACTTTAAATTTGTTTACATTAGCTTTTGACAGCACTTTTGCTTCTTTACCCATTAAGTCTGTTCCCCTGTTGTTTTTCTGGAACTTTTAGACAGCACAAAGGATCTTCAAGGGGAAAACTGGATTTTGAGTCGTACTCCTGTACCTGAAATTTCTTAAAAAAAAAAAAAAAAGAGATGAGATTTCAGTTACTGTGACACTTTATGTATCAGATAGTAACTGTATATGCGCATATGCAACGCTGCTATGCATTGTGTCTGGCATTTGCTTATTCTCATTCGACTAAAATGTCCTCCACTTTTCATATTCAAAATCTTACATTTATTTATTACACTGAATGCTCACCTGTGACATCAGTCAGTATTGTTATTTCTTTCTGCCACCATAGGAAAATGATCTCTACTATTGAGATCAGACATATGTTAAATGCCAGCTTCCTTCAGGAATGCTTTTAACTACAGAGAAGCAATCAAGCACCAGTTAAACTGGCCTACCAGTTACCTGGAAGAAAAACAGAATTTGATGTCCAGTTCCAGAAGTAATTACCTGGCTCTAATGGGAAGGACTTAGAGTCTTGCCTTGGGCAAGCTTCTCTAACAAAGCAATTAGCACAAAGGAAAAAACAAAAACAAAACCAAAAACAAAGAAACAAAAAAAACTCACAACAGATACATGCAGTCAGAAGCTGTTTAGAGGAAAAGAGATCAGAATTTTCCTGTCTCAACTGAACTAATCTTTTTTATGTCACCTCAGATAAAGCAACTGTGCTGTGTGCCACAATTTGTTGGTGACGCTCACATAAGCCTTGAACTTTTAATTTGATTTTCTTTCCTATATAGGACTTTGCTGAATTCACAGAAGTAAGGATCAGTTTACATGAGTCAAAATACAGAATCCCAGCCACCATAAAAGAGTTTGATATGTATAATTATAAACAGAAACAACGAAGAAAAAAATCACTTTCAAATCATTAACATCAGATGAAAAAACAGAAAGAAACTTTAGGCAAGAGCAGTCTTTATGTGTGTATAATACCGAGGACAGTGGAGCATTGATCTCTAACTGGTACCTGAAGGTGTTGTAATGATTCAAATAGTATTGATAAATACCTGTCACTGATCTTTTTTTTTCTTTTTCAGTGAAGGAACCAAGGTCACAAAGCTCTTTGGTACAGCTGCCTCGAAGCATGGAAACAGTTGTGAGATTTTGATTTTTTTCCTTATTGTACCTAAGTCTTACAATTCCATAATATACTATTACGATTACATTATGTAATATTGTACTTAAATGTTTTAAAGACATGTAAGGACAATAATATCATGATCTTGCACACATGAAGACAGAATTTAATAGAAGGATGAGATTCCTGTATATGGAAGCTGGCCAAAACAAAATGAAGGCATAGAGGCTGTCACTATTATCAGGTTTCTTTGTGCATCTGAGCTGGAAAGGACGGGTGTACTCTAAATGCATGGACTTTTTACAGTTTTTCATTTGTAATTTCAGGGTTTTCTAATAACATTCACGTTACTCCCTACGCAGTCACATTTATTCCTCAGTCCAAAGTAAATGAACACTGGTATTCCCCTAAGATTAAAGATGGTATAGCTGATAAAAAAGATCAAAATCCCTTGGATGCTCCATCTGCTGGACTCCATGAAGGTACAAGAATAATTAAGACAACCTTACAGCTCTAGGCAGTATTTGCCAGGCCAGTACAGTAACAAGTATCAGTTGGCTGACAAGGTATGCTTTTACTTAGGGCAGCTATTGTTATGCACTTTTAGACATCAAGCTAAAGTGTGGAGTATTGCCATGTTTTCATACTCCTGCACCTATGGCAGAGGCATTACTAAATAAGTGGTATTCTGGGATATAAAATATTGCTAAGAGTAACTGGTGAGATTGTGAACAAAGGAACTTTCTACAGATGAAACTAACTGCAGGACCATTGTGTGGCATGAAGAAAGATACATTCATCTTGCAGCCAGAAGAGCCCAGCTTCCAACATTGCCAATGTAGCTGCACAAACTTGGAAAAGTAATTTGTCAGCTTTTCTATTTAAAATTGAGCATGATGGTACTACTCTGATAATCTCACAAGCAGCAGGAGAAAACAAATTTGTAAGATTTTATAAAATACTTTGACCATGTAACTACCTTGCCAGATGGAAATCTAATGCTTGACAGATCTTTATGCAACAAAGTATTTACACAATTACTTATGTTTAAGCATGGAATGTTATGCTGATGAAAGTGTCCCTGTACTTATAAATTAGGCTAATACAATGCTGTTAAATAACTTGGTTGAGCTTTCACTGTGAGTAGCCTTTTTGTACCTGGAAGTTCTGTGATAATTCAATGTCACCACATCTCACCCAGAACAGTTTGTTGGCAGATGAATGCAGAACAGCCACAGAGAAGAAGGAGAAGCAGATTTAAAACCTCTTTAGGCTTATAAAGACGTCAGTCTTGTACCTCCTATGTCCTAAATAATGTCACTAACCATTATCACAAACAGAAGCAAGAGTGAGTTAACTTCTGTTCTCTGTGTGAAAATAAGATCATGTCCTTTGGAAGAGACTCATGACTCTGGAGTGTCAGTGGACAGAGACCAAAGTGTAACACAATCTTACTGCAAAGCCCAGGGAGGGGCAAGGTTTCCTGAACTTGCTCAGGACAGGTGCAACCCTTCCTGTTATTAAAACAAATGCTAATGATATTCTTGTGTAGGACAGCGTCTGTGATAGCACTGGAGTTGTTATCCTCAGTAAACATAGTTTTACCTAGGTTTCAGATGCTCCTGTAATCTATCTGATGTAATCCAGTAATTGCCAACAGCAAAGAGCAGAACACAAACCAAGTGGCACGGCAGCTTTGCAGTTAAGGAGGAGCACACAATGCTAAGAGCACAACACCAAAAACCAGGTCTCTGCACCTTAGAAGAGTGCAAACTTTAGAAGAGTGATTTCTGCCCTGAAACTGGACACTCAGCAGACTTATCCCGGGAAGCTTTAGGTAATGCGCAGTTGATCCTGTTAGACTCAGATTCCTATCTTGTGGAAGACACAGAATATGTAACTTTGAAACCAAGAATAATGTAAGATATCATTATAAATACTCACGGAAATCTGCATGGGAAAAGATGAAGACTCTAAAAAACATATGAAGTCAGTAATTTTACAGATTCAGAATCACTTCCCCCCCCCCCAACACTTTCCCACTTACAAGACTCAGAAAACAGGTAAAAAGAGAATATAATTGGTAACAATATTATCCAGGTTTATTTTGATGCTACATAGTTATAAAGCCAAATATTGTAATGTAATTCGTCAGTCAAGAAAACTGATTAGAAAAGAAAATAGTGTAGAACAGACTGTAAAATGGCTCTACTAGCCAAAAATTGGTAGGTAGCTTTTGGTAGCTTTTGGTAGCTTTTTTTGCCAATTATCTAAATTACATACCGGATGTTAATAGCACTGTATAGTTAAAACCAATCCTGGGTCAAAGAAAGATTTGAATATCTTGTTCCTTGGAAAAGAAAATTCAAAGGATTTTGTTCAGGTATGTGTGTGGGTGTTAAGCTGACTTCAGTAAGAGATGTTTTGGTCTGACGTAATTATAGAAATAGGATATATGAAAATGAACATAAGACATTATTACATGGATCGTATTTTTAACGTGAGTAGATACGCCTCTTTAACATGGTTACCGCCCTATGGCTTTCCATTTCTGTTTCTAAGGTTCCATGAACAAAAGAGCAGTGTCTGTTCTAAGTCACGTTAACTACCTAAAAGCATCCCACCAAATGCTAAAAAGTTAAGGCTGCTGCTTCTGGTGTTACTGATCAGTTGCAATATTAGTCTTGGGAATCCAGCTTGCCAAAAATGTCGTTCTTCAGTGCTGCAAAAGAATGAAAAGATGGTGTTTTGCTGCTGTGGAATGGTCATAATGATTTGCACAATGGAATCTCAAGTTCCACTTCTTGGATAAGTTTTGCCTCAGAACAACTTGAAAATTACTTAACATGAGCAAATAAAGGTAAACATGAAGTGCTTTTCAGTGAAGTTGACAATGCTTGGAAATAAATCTTTCTTGATACACAAAAGCAAGGGAGCACATGAAAGAATTTCAATTCAATAATGAGAAGCTCACTCAGAGCAGTTTTCAATACTCACACCAGTTGCTTAGACAATCTTTACAAAGTCATGACAGTTAATTCTGTTCTGGAAATAATTGCAGACCTTTTCTCAAAGAAAAGAACTATATACATGATGCACTTGGTCCAAAATATTTAAAGCTGGATATGTTACATAAAAGGCAAACTATATTTAAGAAGAATGAAGGTTTTTGACATATCATATACACTTTTTATATACAAGCCCAAGATTTGCATGTTGAGGTTTAGAAAAGTCTTATCTTTAGCCTTCTGTCTTCTGGAGTTTGAATTAATGAGCTTTATTTAATTTGGCTTCAGTGAGGAGTTAGAGGCTTACCGAGAATGCAGAGATATTTCAATAGGCTTGCCAGAGTATCAGAGACCCTGTTTCAGCATGTCTAAAACTATACTGAATACACAATCAATACAATAAAGAAATAGAATTTTTTGAGTAAATTTAGAAGCAAATATAATTAGGGAAGAGCTCAAACTGAGTGACTAATGGGGTTTTTCCCCAACCTGAATTTCTATGTTCCTGTGACTGCAGAACGGTAAACGAATTAGTTTTTAACTCTCATCGTCTTGTCTTGAATTTAAAATAGAGTTCATAATAAAAAAATGAAATGGGATTTCAGACCTTGAACAAAGGTAGGTGTGTTACTACTGCCATCTTATTGAGCTTTCATTGTTTATGTTCCACTGTTTTGAAAGAACATATTGAGCACTTCCTGAGGAATGCTGAGCACTTGGAATGCCCCACAACCAGGACTCAATACTGCATATTCATATTAATATAATTCAGTATCAGTATTACAAGGCACCATCTTCTTCCAGAAAGTGCTCAAGACTATCAAGATCAAGGCCTACTTCGTCCTTCTGAAAGAATCTGATGCCACATAGTGCAAAAAATTAGATTCCCACTTCAGGAAGCAAAAGGAATATGGTAATAATATAGAAGATATTACAAATTTGGTTGACAAAGGTTAATAATGTTGCTAGAACAGTCTTAAACTAATACAGAGCATTAGAGTTATTAGAGAATAAAGAAAGATTGGGTGTTCAAAGCCTCTTGTCACTATAGGTTGTACCATTGATACAGATGGCATGATATGGAAATGAAGAGATGTAAGGGTGGTTAGAGAGAAGAACAGCCTGTAAGACCTCCCAGCATCCATTGTCAGTTCTACCATTGCTTTTTTTGTGTGGACTTTTGCATGTGGTCTCAATTTTCTAAATACTAAAGAGAATCTATTATCATCTGAATTTCTGCTGTTAATATATAGAAATAAAAATGAAATTCTATAGCTGAAGATATAAGATAAATATAAGAAAAGCTTTCATCTTTTCTTTTTTTCCCCTGCAACGTTCCATACTGTGTACAGATACACAGTCAGAACCAAATAACATAATATGTGGATCAAAGACTCACACAGAGGTGAGTCTGTTGTGAGGCTGTTGGTGAGGTTTCATACTTGTGATCATCAATAACCAGCTGTCTTTAATGAATCCTGAAGTCACATACTTAGTCAACCTCACAGTTGAGAGCAGGATGTGTGTTAATATGTAATATATAATACAATGATAAATGCAAAATATTCCCTCTTCCACTAGAAGCATGTAGATTTATGGAAAACAAATTTCAGTAGCTGAAGTGTGCACTGAAAAGAGTGTGATAGGATGTGGATACAAACAACTGTATTTTGATCAAAACACAATAACTAATAACACGTCGTTTAATACATGACACATGGTACACTGGGATATTCTTTGTAGTAATAAGTGACAAAAAAACATTCATTATTTCTTTCTTTTGTAGATACTAGGAAGCGTTTTTAAGAATAAGCAAATGAATCTGTTTTTTTAAAAAAATGTTGAAATTCTTCTACATTTTTTTTTTGCATAACATCTTTTTGTTTGTTTAATGATCTTTGAATTAAACTAATGAATATGATCTTCATAACTTGGAACGAACCACAGTGCTTTTTAGTAGGGCCAATGGTATTTTGTTTATGAGTACCACAGTTTGTTGCCAAAAACCACTTGAAGCTAAATTCAGAACTTCTGAAACACTGTGTACAATTCGTTCAGCATGTAGACATAGATGATTTTCTAGACATCAAGTAACTTAAAGAGGAGTTTTCAGTAGAGATAGCTACACATTGAAAAACTCAGCATCCAAAAGTTTCTATCTACTATCTTCTTTGTCACTACAGGAACAAGAACTTAAAGATCTTTAAAAAAGAAAGAAGTATTCTTTCATGGAAGCAAAAAGCACCAGTAAATTTCAGAGTTATACTATTCAATGAAAACAAAGACCTGTATGTTCTATAATAATCAGTCAGAGACCAGCTAAGCAAAAGGTATCACTGTAAAACTAGAGGATTGTTTCACTGTAAAACCAGAGGATTACCCTGAACAAATCAAATGGCTGAACCTGAATATTTTTATTACTACACAAACACTTCCACTTACTTTACTGAAATTTGTTTTTAAAAAACAAAACAAAACAAAACCAAAACAACTTACTATCCTGTATTGTTTCATCACTAGAAATCTTAGGCTTAAAGATTTCATGTAAGCATCCTGATCAATTTCTGGTCATGTTTGTTCTAAAATATTTGGAAAAAAAAAAAAAAACCTAAGGGATCTCACACAGTTTATTCTAGGCAAATGTTGCTGGCTCAGACAGAAAAATAATTGCAAATGTTTTGACAAAAGTAGACCCCTAAAACCATGTTTCCTACACAGAAACTGTTCTGAATAAAAAACAAAATCAACACATCAGTTCATGTAGGTACTTCTTGTGACAGATGGACCTATATATACATATATACATTATACTTTAAAAAAAATCATCAGTGTGGGTAAAGAACAGCCTTGCAGATTCTGTTTTTCTGCCTTCTCAAAAGCTGTTCAGAAGACAGGATATTCCCTAGGACAAGTCAGGTTTCTACTAGTCTCTCTATAGCAAGATAGATTAGCAAGCAACTCTAATCACAAGTAAAGTAAAAGTGCTTCTACTTTTTAAAGGTTCTTTTATTTACACAACGCTTACTTATAATGCCTGTAAGCAAAAAGACACAGCAGGATGTGGGCTCCTGGAAGATAACCACATGCCCAGTGGCTTTCCTTTTGTATCCATAAATATTCACTTAAGATGATACTTCTTCGTTGAAGTCAATGACAAAACTCCCACTCGTAGTGGGAGCAGGCCCAGACATTAATGCAAGAACCATATAAGCTGCTATCTTCTTCTGAATATGGAAACCTTATGGAAACCTATGGGATTCTTAAGAAAACTCAGAATAAAAGTACACAGACTGGAAAAATTCAATTTGTACTTACAGTACAAATTTTCAACTCCGTTTTTTCAACTCATACTTGAGCTAAATGAAAATCAGAGCATCATCTGTTTCAGACTATAATATTTCAATTCATTCTCTCATCTCAGAGTGAAACAAAAGCTGAATATTCTATTTATTGTGTTAAACAGAATATTTAGGAAAAATTCCAGTGCAGAAATAAGGAAACAATTTCAGCATTTTCACAACTGAAACACTTTCACATGGACAAACTGAAGTGGTGTGTTTAACACCCAGGTCATACGTCGTTGATGAAGCACCATTCATTTCATCTGAAAAGAGGGAGTTTGGCCAAGAAACCCAAGTCCACATGATAGAACATGTGTCTGAGACATATAGAGCAAAGCAGCTGCAGAGGGATATGCATTTCAGTACATGCTGACTTAAAATGAAACATTTTAGATTAGTTCAGCCAACCAGAATATTCGGTTTCATATTCAGCCAACTGGAGAGGATCTATTTCTTTATTTGGTTTTCCTGATAAGAAAACGGGGAATATATAAAAGTTTTTTCCCTTAGAAAAATCAAAAAACAGATATTGAAACACTACATTTTCCAAAAGGAGGAAAAGAGGAGCCAAAACATTTAGATAGAAAATCCTCAGCCATCTTGAAGATATCTGAAGGTATCTGAAACTCCATGAGAGCTGCGGAGGACACAGACCTATCATGACTACTCCTGAAGCTTAATCAACCTTTCCTATACAATACGGTTCTATGGAGACTTTCTGAGCCAAAACTTGGTAATAGAAGTTGGCTCAGAAGTTTTCATCAGGCTAATGAAGATCCAAGGCTGTTTTTTCCTCGTGGCGTTTTTTTTTTTTTTTTTNCCAATGTTCAGTCACTGACTTGGAGAACTCTCTGTGGTAGGATGTGGTAGGAGATCTTAGAACATTTTATTTTCAGGTAATTAATAGACAATATAGCAAAAGCTTGAATTTCCATGACTACTGCTTTGATTCATTTATATGAACAAGAAAAGAGTGTGTTCCAAGAATTGTAAATCGACTGGCAACAACTAGCTTTAAATATACATAGAAATAACCTGAAACGTCAGAACAGAAGACAGACTTTTTATTTGCTTATGTTCTATATCTTGGTGAAACAGGGAAGACTAATTCCTTGCTCTTTGCAGGTCCTCAATCCAGGTAAAGAATCTTTACTACAGTAGAATCATATTGGATGCATCATTTGGCTTCCTAAATGCTATCTGTATCTAAGCACTTTTTTTTCGTACTCAAACTCTCTTGCTCTTACCTCCTCCTTACAAACACTGAACAAGAATTCAGCTGATCATTTGAAAGTATGAGTGAAGAAGGAAAAATAATATGAAAACTCTCAGAGAGCTTTGCAGTCACCAAAAGCTGCAGCACTTACATAGTCTGATATCCTTGCCCCCATTGCATTTCATTAGAATTCACTGACTGGGTGGGACTGTGCATCCAGCAAAGACACACCTGCCACATTGCCAGGGTTTTCTTTAGCAGACAGCGTTGTATATAAATACTGTTTGAACATTTGTGTGAGATATTGCTGTTAAACAGCAGTGTAGGTGTGTGCCTTTCAAGTGAAGCCTGCAGAAGCTGGATTTCAGAAATAAAAGTTCAAATACATGTGCGTATGTGTTAATGTCTAAATATAGAAAAGTGGAGTAGCTAATTAAATAATGAAAGATAAATCAAACATTCTTCTTTTTTCTTCAACTGCTTATTTGCAATTTACACTCAGCTGGTTCTGAACAGTATGAAAGTTGATTACTCAAGTTTATGCAAATGATCGAGACACTTCTATTAATGATTAGGACCCTTCTTTTACGGGAAATATGAAAAGTAGTACAGCAAAAGTTAGAAATTTTTGGTAATATCTCTGCTAAAGACTATTCTCCAATCTTGAACTGGAGCGCTGATGCAATTGTTTCAAAAATCTTTATTCACTCAACTAGAAGACTTCCTAATATTTGAGAATGTTACCAGGAAACGTACAGCAGGATTCTGCCTACTGTTTGCTGTAGGATAAATAATTCAGTCAGTAACAGTACTCTTAATAAATCTAGCTATGCCACTAAAGTCTAAGGACAAGTGTACTACAACTTCGAGCCAGGCAGAGAAGTGCAGAAAATCATTTGTCAACAGTCCAGTAATCTCGCTATGTAATTATGTTTCAGGAAATTTTTGCATTCAGTTCAAATTGCTTTGTTCTTTGGAAAAAGCTACTGGACAAATTATATTTGGCCAGTAAAGAAACCAGAGAGAAATTACTGTGTGGGGAGGAAATGGCTAGATCAGTCTACCTAGAATAATATTAACCTGATATTCAACTCAACAGAAAGCAAATCTAGTATTTTAAAAATGTTTCATAAGCTATAGCAAAGTTATTTCTCATGTCTCGGCACTTCTCTGTTTCAGCCAGAACTGAAATCGGAAATGCCAAAATACTGTGAGAAAGGCGGTTCTGCACTACAGCTGACCTGAATGAAACAAGGAAGTACTGCAGAATCACAAGACAGTCTGTTTGAAGGAGATGGCCATTAAGTTTCAAGACTGGAGAGGTTTGGATGAGATGAGATAAACTCTGGAAACCACTGAACTTCTGGATGTATATCTGAACTGAGCCACCACACCTTTGTGACTCATGCTTTACTGATGTCCATGTTTTGTGGAGATGAGTGGAAATAAAACAATTTTACTTTGGGAAAGAGAAGAGGAAACAACATACTGCACAAATCAGAGATTTGCTTACATAATCCTCCAGATTAGAACTGTACCATAACTCTGATTGCACTGATTGTAGCAGTTTAAATAAAGAGTATGTCCCCGAAGTCAATGGAAATAAACTGGTTCATCTGGGAGAAGATTCCTGCCATCTCTGTTAATGACATGTAGTTAAACTGGAGACATGCTGAGCCTTACTCATCTATGACCTAAACTTCAATTGCTTCAATGATATTTCATTAGGAATAAAGTTGATTCACTAATCCTAGCTTGACTCATTTTTCTCCTTAATTGATGTTGTTCTGCCACGGTTCATAATGGTGACTCTGTGTTGGAATGATATTTATGGTTACGGTGGCTTGTCCTCTCTCAGCCGTATCTGTTGTTTATCTGAAAAGCAAAGCTTGACTTGCAAATCTAGGATTGGTACCATGTAATTTTGGGCTTGAAAAGGAAAGCTGTGACCTGGTTTTGCTCATTAAAAAAGCAGATGTGTTGAAGGCTGGTATGACTTCTTGCTAAGAAGTTTTAACAATTTTTTGCATGCTTTTTATCTACTTGAAGTTTTAAAATGAACAAACACTATGAATAAGGTGTTCTTTTTTCTCCGAACACTTACCATAGAGCTTTATTGCATTTGATTACTTAAATAAGCAAATGATTACATTAATTTTCTCAGGCAAAATCTTAAACTAGATTATTTTATGTGTGTAACTTAGGAAATAGATATGGGAAAATGCCTCAATTCTATACTCAGTTTATGAAGTTGCAGGGGGTGGCAGATCAGGCAGAAAATCTTACAGCTTCTGTAGCACTGGGGCACACTACCCGAGTGTGCCACCAGCCACCATCACGTTCATGAGCAGTGACCCTAGGGAGTACTGTTCCACATTTCTGCATGCAGAGAGTGGAGGGATGAGGACAAGGCCCACCCGATCCTCGCTGCTCACATTGGGGCAGAGAAGGAAGTCTTCACCTGGCGGGCTTATTTAGCTCAGCTGGTGAATCCTGTGTCTGCTGGAGAGCGTGCTCCAGCCAAGCTCACCGTGGCTGGAGCGCAGCGAGGAAGGGGAGCTGCTCCCAGCTGAATGGCCTCTTTGTTCCCTGCTGCAGCCACCGAGCTCACAGCCCCTGCAGATACAACAGGAGCTGTATGAGAGACGAATGGAAATGAGATGCTGGCTCCCCCCAGAACGTCCTGCTTCTTTCCATTAAAGCTGCAGAGGAATTCTGGCAACTGAAAAACAGCCCTTCCTATCGAGCAATATTTTCCTGTCTGTAACAGCTGAAAGAGCCAAAAGCACAGACCGAAGCTAAAATACAGCGTAGATGAGCATATATAGACACTTCATAGGTTGGTTACCTTGCAAAACATAACCAAGGCCTGCTGGCAAATTAAAGGCAAAAATCATACAGTGGCTGCAGACTACCTGCAAACCTGTGAATTCAACCAAGTAAGAGCAGAACTGCAAAGCACTCGGGACACATATGTTTGCTAAACAAGTTCTTTAGTGTGTTCCAGTCACAAAATTAAACAGTTTAGTCCCTGATCTGTACACCTTTATCAACCTCTTTGTGGTCCCAAATCCCTATCTGGTAATTAAGGAAACTGACAGAAAATGAACAGAGTTGATTTCTTCCAAGCTGGGTAAACTGGCAGCAAGCAATGGGATGCCATTTTCTTCTAAGTGAGGGAGGGGGTCTCCTTCTCCATCATCTGCTTAGCTAGAGTTAAGTCTTTTAATGAAGAATCCTCTCTTTTCGTAATTAATTCTATAAAGGCAATATTCAGAGTGCTCTTTTTCAAAACCCTCTTGTACATAGACCCTGTTCATACTTACAGTGACATAAAATGCCATTTCATTGAAAGTGAGACTTGAGGACAGTCAGTTCAGAGAAAACAGAACTGTATAGCAGGTGTGAAGCAGGAACTGTATTAAGTATTAAGACTAAAATATGTTACTACTGGTGGCATAACTTGTTTTTCTAAGCTGTTTTATGTAATGAAAAGGACAGTATTTGTTCACACTAGCAGAACTATTTGCTATTATGAGCACTGGTTTGCTCATCACATAGCTGTGAATTGCTTGATTCTAATGTGAGTGGCCTGGGTCACAGAAGTTTTTAGACTCATAGTGATTCCTACAGCCTATATGATCTCTTTGCCGAATCTTTCATTTGTTTACATCACAAAACAAACAAACAAACAAACAAATAAAAAACCCTTGCAGTCACATGAAAAACCTCACAACTTGATTTTGAAAATGCTTATGTTACCAGCCCTTACTCAAACAAGAAGTTCCATTGGTGTAAATAAATACAGGATGTAGGATAGATAGAACTCTTGCTTTGTAACAGGCCTCAGCTGCATGTTTGCTCAGGGAAATAAACACAAAGTAAGAAACTCTTTTATTCCTTTGCATTTCACTAAAGCATGCAGAACTACAGCAGCAGTTCTACTTTGCAACATGTAAGTAGTCATCAACATGTTGACCAGTGCATTCATCATCTTCAAGCAGGTGCAGAGCTGCTCAAAAGATCAGGTCATAGGTATTTAACTGTTCATGAGCACAAAATAACCAAAACTATACATACATTATGTACCTACAGGAAATATTATTAAAGTGAATGCTCAGGTGAATGGAGCGCTTGAGAAGTTTTTCATTACATTTTTATTACATCTGTAGCTACACGAACGTTGTGACAGTATATACAGGGATAGCACTGAAAAAAAAAGAAGTAAACAAATGGTAAATAACCATTTTCAAATGTACATTTAGCTGTTCTTTTCACTTAAGAATAACACATGTACATTCTGCCTTTTGCTTGATGCTAAACATTTGTGGTTCGTGAAGACATACAGATAAAATACAGCGTGAAAAACAAAGCAAAGCATTCTTCCTAAACTGGGAAATAGGTAGTATATTCATGACAACATCTGCTACAGTATCTAACAGATAATTTTTGAAAAGTTAAAAGCTGTGTTTGCTTATTAACTCGTGAGTGCTTTTCTACACTTGTTATTTACCTACAGGCTAGAAAAGTAGAACAAAGCTGATCCTTTGTTTGCTTAGAGACCTATCAAGCAATTGCACAGAATTATTTTTAAGTAGGCCCAATGGCAGCTCTTTGGAGTTGCATGAGTTCTTGTTTACTTTGGTGCTACAGCAATAATGGCAAGGTGGGGTCTTATTCACTCAGTAGGTAGGACCCTAAAACTCTCAATGCTACATTGTTTACTAAGTGACCAGACACATGAGTGCTGGGCTGGACCGTGTTTACCCAAATCCTGGGCCACTGACAACTAGGTGTGGCTTTATTGGACTGTTACTCATGCAGTTTTGACAGAGAAGCTCAAATTCTTAGCTGCAGTGTTTTAAGGAAATTATAGAGACGTGCAAGGATGAACTAATACTTATTTATGGCAAGACATTAATTGGGAGTATTTTGTTTATGGGTACTATATCTGGATACAATGACCAAAGGCCGGAAATTAACTGGCTGTGACAAAAAAAAAAAAAAA
>WBMW01005934.1:5483755-5512680 GCA_013396635.1 Penelope pileata
AACCTCATCAGGTTCCTCTCTGCCCATCTCTCCAGCCTGTCCAGGTCTTGCTGGATGGCAGCACGGCCTTCTGGCGTGTCAGCCACTCCCCCCAGCTTCGTGTCATCAGCAAAAATAATTAATAAAAAAATAATTAATAGATGTGTCCTTTATGTTTAAGACATTCGTCCTTTCTAATAAATCCTGCTTAGAAATTTTTTGATTTAGCAATGACCTAGAATACTTGTACTTTTCTTGAAACCCACAAACCAGATATTTTCTGCCAAGTTGTCTACTGCAATTCATTTAAGGTTGCTCTGCCTAAAACTATGGAACATGGTTACCTCTGAGCATGATTCACTTTTGCCCTTGCAGCCCAGAAATCCTGAGCTGCATCAAAAGCAGCATGGTCAGCAGGGCGAGGGAGCTGATCCTGCCCTCCTACTCTGCACTGGTGAGACCTCACCTGGAGTATTGTGTCCAGATGTGGAGACCTCAGTGCAGGAGAGACATGAATCTGTTGGAGTGTGTCCAGAGGAGGGTCACAAAAATGTTCCCAGGGATGGAACACATCCTCTATGAGGACAGACTGAGAAAGCTGAGGCTGTTCGGCCTGGAGAAGAGAAGGCTCCAGGGAGCACTGATAGTGGCCGTTCAGTATCTAGAGGGGAGCTGCAAGAAAGAAGGGTCTGTGGTGACAGGACAAGGGGAAATGGTTGCAAACTAAAAGAGAGGAGATTTAGGTTGGATATAAGAAAAAAGTTTTTTTTATGATAATGGTGGTGAAGCACTGGAACAGGTTGCCCAGAGAGGTGGTGGAAGCCCCGTCCCTGGAGACATTCAAGGTCAGGCTGGAGTGGGCTGTGAGCACCCTGATCTATCTGTGGATATCGCAGTTCGTTGCAGGGGAGTTGGACTAGATGACCTTCAAATGTCCCTTCCAGCTCAAATGATTCTATGATTCTATGACTTCATTTTTTATGTTTTCAGAAAATATTTTATAAGTAAGAAGGAAATACAACAGCTAAACAAGAGTTGGCTTCTGAATCACAGAGAAGGGAAGATTATTCCTTCTTTTCCACTCACTCCTGCAATTGGTTCCAGGGAAGATAGTACAAAAAGATCATGGAGGGTTAATTCAAAGGCAAATGATTTTAACCCATCACCCTCTGTTACTGTGCTTGCCAGTTCCATCCTATCTAAAAGAAATGCTTTGGCTGAAGCATGTCCTGTTGGTGAGTAGTATAAATATGTTAACAGGATAAATGATAGCAAATGCAGTATTTGATACAGAAACAAGCCAAGAGAATATGAGCATTTTGTATTTGTGCCTTTTGCTGAAAAAGCTTTTTTTTTTTACTTTAGACTGTCTCAGTCATAGATAAATATATAAAAAATGATATTAGACTTTCCATGTTTACAATCCTTAAAATAGAAGTCTTTAACGTGTAAAAATATAACATGGAATGCTTAAATCCATATAGAAAAAAGTTCTCAGTTTAGGACATATACAGACATGCATACATTCAAACTGACTTTCTGGGTTTGTAGACAAACTGCAATTTTAAAGTATTCATTGTTTGAAATTCTGCTTTGGATGCATTTTTATGAATCACTGGTGATCTGTCATTCATATGTTACTCATTGAGAGTATGTGATATTTTGTATTCAATATGATTGATTCTGTAGATTACAGAATAGTCATCTGTATGTGCTAGTCTGTGCTCATTTGTTTTAGAATCAGATCTGTGTAACTAACACTTGCAAATATAAATGCAAAATTTGGTATATTAAATTAACTCCTAACACTGTGATTTAATAAGTACCCTAGCAACATGACTACTGATTAGAATATATATGGCACATACAGAAAAGCTGGGAAAGCTATCAATCAATCTAAATATTAATTTTTCTCCTGGAAAGCTGAAAGCTTCTAATGTTTATCACCAGAAAAGGACTCTTCCCACTGTATTTCGCTTGGTCAGGTCTGCTACTCTATGACATTGAGATAGCAGCATGACAGGAAAAACAAAGGAAGTTAAACTTCCCCTGTGGCCTTGGAATATCAAATATGCAGAATACAGGTATAATGACACAACAAAATTGATGCTTCTTCCTTTAACTTCTCAGGATAAAATCTATTTCAGAAGACACTTCTTGAAAACTCTCTGCACATTTGTATTTACGGCACACAGTGACCCATAAGGAGATGGAATGAGAAAGCTTTCTGGCATAAAAATATATACCATGGCTATTTATTTACATTGCTGTCATACGTCCCAGTCTAAGACCATGTTCCAGCTGTGCTTGATGCTGTTTGAACACAAAACCAAATTTTACCTTTCCCCAGCTTACAATGTAAGGCTGAAATCAGAGGTAACAGAAGTATGAGGGAAATGATAAGGCAATAGTCTTCAGAAAGACAGATAGTAGCTTCAGCATATGAGCCATAGAACCACATCACACCTTTTCTAGTTCTGAAAGAGTACGTATTAGCACATGAATATATTTGAATGGTTATGGGGACTTTCTCTCACGCATGAGAAGCAGCATGAGCTAAAACACAAATACTAAATTACGTTGAAAATGTTTCTGATTCAAATGGAAGCTAATGTCATGGACCGGTTAAAGGCCATATCCTTCTTGTGAGGCAGAGCTTGAAAGGCTTGAAAACCACATACAAATAATCTGAGTTGATACAGAAGCTTAGACGTACATGCGGAACGAGGACAAAAATTTTGCAGAAACATTCTGAGCAGGTGTTAAGAAGTAAAAGCCTACACTGGAAAAAGTGTGAGAGATGGATGAAAACATAAAATGAATATAGAATGATGGGAATATGGGCAAGAGTTTGTGCTGTGTGGATGGACATAAAGGACTGTAGGGAAACAGTTGATCACAGCATAAACTGATGATTGAGCACNCAGTGACAAGGACCTGTGTTAATTTCACAGCAAGAAGGAAAAAACCTAAGCCCTGAACAAATAGAGAGGTCAGAACTGAGAAAATGTTCAGGTTAACAGCTTGAACAACGGGCAGGATGTGGTATTGCAGTGAGGATGGCTGTGGGGAAGGAATAATAAATTACTGTAATAATAATTTATTGTTTGATCATGTGGAGTTTGAGCTGAACCTCTATGGAAACATTAGTTTTGATAAGAAACATATTTTTTGTAAACAAAAAGCAGCTAATCGGTATGAAGGATCAGCTAAGAAAAGTAACTGAATTTGTGCTTATGGATAAGAATGTCATTAGTTAAGGTGTGAAGTGAGAAGAGATATTGAATGCTGAAAAGACTATTGGAGAGGATGTGAAGAATATTGTGAGAGCATGTAGTTCAAAGGGATTCTCATTATAGCATTGCCTCAAAGAAGCAAAGAGAGGACAAGATTTCAAGAGGCACATGTCTGATATTGTCTAAAGTGGTTGCCAAGTCAAAGTGAGGTTGGAATACCAATCCTTAGATGCAGCTAGGAAGATGTAAGTGTAGGCTTACCTAGGAGCATTTTCATCAGAGTGCAATGGAAGAAACCAGAAGCAAGAACTGGAAGAAATAGTGTAAGGCTTCAACTGTTTACATAAAATACAAGACAGAATAGTTCTTGAGCTTAGCAGTAATGGAAGACAGCAACCAGGAAGGGTTTTTGGATGGTAGACACATGACAAGATCGTGTACAATGCACTGGAAGAGAGTGAGAAAAAAATAGGAGAGGTGGGAATAGGAAATGGGATGCTGTCACTGGGCTGCACAGAGAAAGTGGAAGAGACAATCAGGCATCAGACTTCTATTTCTGCACAAGACAAAATATGCCCATGCAGAAGCAGTATGGTTAGAAGGTAGACCAAGGAAAGATGAAAGATCATTTTACATTCCATTATTGTACTTTCTTTTGGGGAAAGAGTTCTGAAGGCAGAGTGAGAATTAAAACAGAAAGCAAAAAGGTGAGAACTGCAGCTCACATTGTGGATTTGCCAACTAATTACATTGAAAAAGTTTCAAAGTCTTTCCACAGGAAAAAGTAGCATAAATGAAGGAACAATGAAGTGAGAGAAGTAGTAAAGCAGAGGTATTTTAGGCCTTGAGCCTGGAGCTACTGAGGCTCCTTGTTGAATCCTAAAAGCTTTCAACTTCTGCTAAATCGCTAGTCAACAGAAAATGTCTGAGTAGGGAAGAGTATGTAAAGAACACCATAAATGAAAGGCTCACCTTAGCCTGTGTGTTCATAGTACACAAAGTTTACTTATACAAAAACAGCTCAACCAAAATCTGAGGACCAAGACTGAAGGGAACAGCTGCCTCCACCACCCAGCCAGCAGGAACTGTACCACATACACTGTTACATTATCGTAATTTTCTGCTTCCTCTGAGAGCTATCTTAGTATTTCTGTTAAAGCATGACTTCAACGTGGTCAATACATGATTGTATTTGCAACATGAATAAAATGCATCATCAGCTCTTTGCTGTCTGAACCATGAATGTTTTCATACTTAACTATGAAATGCTGAGAGTCACTCTCTCGAACTTAGTGACCCACATTCTAGTACAACAGTATTTGTGCCAGATTCAAATCAATGCGCTATATATTCAAACAATTCAGGCATGTACTTAACAATGAATTACATTAAGATCCTTCCAATGGGTTTAGGAAACAACAGAAACTCAGGTACCAAAGTCATATTGATAAAGGAAGAAAATGTACCATTTTAAAGTTAACTATCTAGACTTATCCCCTACTGTGGTCAAACATTAAGAATATTTAACTTTTTTGCAGATAGGTGATGAAATGCTGAAAGCAGAAGTGGAAAAATTTGTGGGCTTGTAAATAAAAAAGTGCTTGAAATGCATTTGAATTAATTTACAAGTTATTATTTGCGTGTACTTCATAATCTGCATTAATTCTGTTGCTCAAACTACAGTAAGGACTAGTCTCAGGAAAATCTAACATAATTTAATTAAATAGGATTGGATGTGCCTGAAACTTACTGTATGTACTATTGCTGGGTTTATGTAATGCTCCAGCTACTTTAATAGGTTTCAAACTAACTACTAAAATAATTGTTCTTTTTTTGAAGTGGTAGAGTTTTGGACAGTCAAATGTACTGATGCCCTTGAGTTTTTATAAACAAAATATTTTCTGAAAGCTGAGATATTTATTCCTTAAAAAGGGAATCTTTTCTACTACATCAACTATTTAATTATTCTATATGCACTGTGCTAGAGCATGTAACCATTAAAAACAACCCTGATATTTTCAGGCATTTATACTGTAATCATCAATACCATATCAGAGTTCAGAGTACAGAAAGATGGAAAATGTCCTTGTTTGCACAAGTCGAATCTTCAGAGCACTATGGGTCTTGAATGTCAATGGAAATCCTGTATAAGTACAATATACACCAGAGGTACAAAATCATGCAGCATAGGCCTCACTTGTTATGCAAAAATTACATCAGTTTAACTAGCAAATTAGTGAAATTAGTCATGGTGAAATTTTGCTCTGTAATGACACCAGCTCCTGTAAAAGTTTTGAAAATGCATGTGCAGAAAAGTGCAATTGCCTCATTTATGCACTTATGTGTTTCAAGAGCAGACTAAATTCCTGTTCATGTGGGATAAAATCTAAAAAAAGCTGAATGAACATATACTTACTGTAAGAAGCTGGTTTTACTCTCTAATTGAAATAATATTTGACAGGATAAAGGGAGTGGTCAAAGATTATAAAAGAGCACTGAGAATCAATTTATCTGTTGCCAGGTCAGCAGAGCTTCCTCCCCAGAGATAGGCACTATCTAGTTTTGTCTTGATCCATTGCAAATTGTTGCCTGGTAACTTGAGCTGCTTCCCTTTCAGGTCAGTTTTTATTAGATAAAAACCTTTTAATTACAAGCTTGACTCCTGCAATTTTTATTCTACAAAAATATGACTCCAAATGCTTACATAAACACTGTGTAATTCCAGGCAGTGCTTTCCCACTGCCACCTATATACCTATTTTCTATCAGGACGTCCCCTATCTGGCGGGATAAAGTAGCAGCTTTGAACCAAATAGCTAAACATGTTTGTTTTCTTATGAGAAGTTTTTCTGTCTGCTTGTGCGGGGGATGCTTTCTGCTCTATGCCAGTCTGGTTTTAGCCCTTTGCACTGAACGGGTTCCTTCATTTGGAACTTCCTGCAGAAGTCTTCCTTGGGAATAATGTAGAAAAGTCGTTCGTGTGAGTTAAAGCCCTAAGCTTTCTACTGCACATTGTTTACTGCCCTAAATATAAACCTTGTTTGATTTTTCTTCTTTTTTTTTTTTTTTTTCTTTTTTCAGTAGTATTTAAAGGCCAAGAAAACTCATCCTACCTATAAGAGGCCTGAGTTTAGGGCTCTGGTGAGGTCCTTCTGGACATGCTGTAGTTCAAGATCCATTATGTCACATTTTTTCACACAATGAAGCTCACACCATGTTTGAATAGAGCATGGAAAAGAGGTTTCCTGTTAGGAAGGGAGATGTGTGTGCCCTACTGAGCCTTGCAGCAATCAGGGGAGATTTCCTAATTCCCCAGTGAGGTCAGGTCCTCACCACAACAGAGCGCTCAGCTAGCTCAGGCAGCTCCTCCTCCCCTCCATGTGGCACTGGCAGAAGCAATGTCACGCTACCATGTGTGAGGCTGCATTGTTCCAAGAGCTCTGAACTGGTGCAGTCTGCAACATAAAGGAATTTTTTTTTTTTTTTTTTACTGTACATTAAATATATTAGGACATATGGACAGTGCTGATTCCATGAAGATCCAGCTATGTGTTGGAGTGTAGCTATGGTATCTTCTATCAGTCTGCCAACCTAGGAGAGTACTGATTCAGGTAATTAATGTCCGTAACCAGAAGGTAATACAAAATAGCATTATCTTACTAGCACTCCTATATTTTCTTTGCAGTCAGCCTGCTTTTCTGGTAGAACATCAGAAGAGCCAAACACGGAGCAATTCAATACCCAAGTTACATTGCAGGCCCACATGTGGAAAGTCTTTATTCTTTTCCCTTTGATCATTATCCAGCTTCAGTGACTGCAAACATGACTCAATATGTAAAAAACCGCTTCTAATAGGATTTATAACATACAACAGATTATACAACCAAATTTACCTCAAGTGGTTTAGAAGTTGCCTAGCTACGAGATTGGAGAGGTTGAGGAACTCCCTGCTGCGGACAGTGACAGGAATTCAGCAGGCGAGCCCCGCAGGATCGAAGCTTGAAGCTCCACCTAGTGACAAAATGTCACCATTGCCCTCACAGCCAATGCCAGGGAACGCATGGGGTGCCATGAAAAACGGCTCTGCAGCTCCGCTGCAGCATTGACTGGGAATGAGAACCAGAGCCAGAATAATTTTTTTTTTTTTGATGCAAACGCAACTCAAAAAACAACACAAGCAGTACTGTAACTAACTGGTGAATGGGCAGCTCAGAAAGTAACCGTCCCACCGCTCAAAGAGATGTCTTGAGATAGTGCTACACAGGAGAGCAATGTGGCCATAATAGTAATTCATTAATATACTCCGCTCCCTGGACAGGAGACAGAGGTCTGCCCATTATTGTTTTTCTCCATAACCAGAGGATCACGCATCTTACAACTCAGGTTGCCTAGCGAGACAGCAGTGAGATTTTGCTCATCAGCAACAAAAGCAAGTCAACTGCTGTTAAAAAAAAATTGGGAAATGCTCATTGTATGCATAAGCATTCTTATTTTATGGGCATGCCACTATAGGTGTTACCTTATGGCAAACAAAATAAGATTTTGAAGGTCTCTGAATTGCCAGTCATACATAAGACTGAGTAGGGAAAGCACAATTTCTCAGAGAAGTACTGCCAGCTTCTTTAGAAAAGATACATTTTAGTGTATTCTTTACACTAAAACACTTTACACACAGTTCTGCAATAGTAAAAGTCAATAAACTGTCACACTTATTAGCAATATTAAACAGTGTTTGGAGAACATTTACTTGAAAAGAAATGCTGACAAAATGTCTTTTATATGTAATATCTTGTAGCCATTTACCACATTGAATGTTGTTACATTCCTGTGTCTTGATTAAGGAAAAAGCTGTATGAGCAATGTGTTTGCATGACAAATCAGATGATAGAAGAGAAGCACATGCTGGAATAGTGCTTGCTGTTATATTCTGCCAAAATTTCACTTAATTTGTGGTGTTTTAATTCTATTTAGGGTGCCATCTACTAGTGGAATCTGGTATTGAGCTCCTGTACTTACGCTGTTCATTAAGGAAAGCACTGTATGGATTACAGTAAGGATTAGATAATTAGGAACTGATCTGTTACCTTATTGGAAAAATGTGCAATGTAGGTTTCAACAACAGACTTCTACTGATATGCTAGCCTAACTGTTTAGTGGCTGGATTTTGCGCATAGAAGAGGCTATATTATGTTAGAAGTCTTTGTACCAATTTGGCTACTCTCTAAGCCAGATGTATCTATGCGGGTGAAGTCAGTGCAATAATCCCTCTTTGTGTACATATGATTTGTATCAATGAAACACGATTTTTTAAATATGTTTCATACTGTCCAAGAGCGAAAAATAAATGGTGATGATGGCAAAAAAACACATTTATGTTATACAACTGTAATTGCACTTGGGATTCTTGAATAAGTCTTGCCAAGAAATCAGAAATGAATCAGCACTGCTAGAACATACTGAAGAATTTTATTTCTACAGCTACTGAGATCTAGCTTTAGGGTGAAGAGCCAGAGTATGTACTTAGGCAGAAGAGGAGGTTAAATTAAGCAGAATGGCTATTCATTCAGATGACAACAGGAAGAGAAAGGGGCTAACACATGAGGTTCTGCCAAAGTCCCAAGTACGTCACCAGCCAGCTCACTCTGCACAGCAGCCGAGCTGTACAGGGGTGAGATGAATGCTAATGGCTTCTTCTGTGCCCAGGCTGGCTGCATGCGGAGCCGGCTTTCTGCTCAGAGAAGCCCTGCTTTGTTCAGAGACCCTGGAGGCTCTCATGGCATTGCCTGCACTTTTCTATGGTCAGGAGGGTTTGTCTTTGCCATTATTCATTTTAGAAAATTGACTTTCAAAAAATCTAAACATGGAGCTTAGGTTTTGGAGCAGGAGGCTGTGAACTGCAGAACTGTTAAGCAGATGGGGCCATCACTTCTAATGTATATATTTTATGGATTTCTCTTCATTTTTTGCTTGCTGTGTTCCTAGGCAATAGTTATATCATTTTGATCTAGTGTACCACCTTTCTTACTGTTATGCATGTGCTGTTAAGTTGTTTTGCTGGATTAAGGCCAGCAAATGTGTGTTATCATTAAATGGTGTGAGTACATGTACCCACATGAGCAACATGCTGGTGTCTGGGAGGGAATCTAACAGATTTGAGTGAACCCAAGGAAAAGCAGAATGAATCCAAATGAACAAGGTTTTCTTTCGTTGAGGAGACCAGAAAAAGTTTAAAGGACCTGTTACAATTCACTACTAACAATTAATTTACGGGTTCAAGCAGGCCTGCAGGCTGGACAGCCAAGGATCTGAAGCAGGGACTTCTTTGGTATCCCCAGGACAGTGTGTCCCAGGCCAGTTTGCTGAGATGTATAGCTTTTCTCACTATGACCTGTCCTCAGGCAACACCAGTGGATTAAGTGAAGCTTACAGTGACTTTGTGCCAGTAGGGTGGGTTCTGTGGGCTACACATTGGCTTAAAGTCTTTGATCAGAAGTGTTTCTTACACTGGAAATGGTTAGGCAGTGATTTTTAGCAAAACCGCAACTGCTTCAGTTGCTGGAAAGTTTTTCTATGAGAGACTAAATTGAAAAGAAAAGGCAGCAATCCTTATGTCCAAAGATAAGTACAAATGTGGAAAGAAGGAAAAAAAACAAGCAAGAGCAATGGTTTTTTTTTTGTTTGTTTGTTTGTTTTCCAAAATATTTGGAGCAATATTTTGAGCTATGACATAAAATAATGAAAGCTCTATGAACTAAAGTAGTCACAATATACAGAAGTTCTATGTTTATTTGAAGGATGAACAGACTTTTAAAAATCTTCCCGATTACATACACTGTTTTACACTTAGCAGCACTGCTGATCTTTTTTTATAACATAATCAAGTTTCCATTTCAGTGATACAGCACTACTTAACCACAGACCTCAAAGCACTGAGATAAATACAATTATTTTCATTTCACTGACATAATTTAAAATGAGAGAATCTTTGTGACCTGTCTAGAAGAAGCTCATTTCTTATTGCCATTGACAGGTGAACTGACAAAGGATGAAGAAATGCCTCAGGGTGGTAGACACACCTGCTTTGTGCAAACCAGCTCAGCCTAGTCAAGGTTTGTTAGCTTAAGTGGGGCTCCAGGCTAGCAGCTAGGACCCAGCCAGGCAGGGCAAGCTCATGCATCATATTTCTGATTCTGGATTTAATGCTGATAGAGTAAACTGTATTCTGGCTACAAACAAGTGCAAAACACATGGAAATCTGCCTGCCATTCCAAGCAATGAAAGCAACATGGTAGCTTGTGATTTCTGCCCAAAATGAAACAGCTGAACTACCAAGACTGGCCAAGGATGGGATGCTCCCATTTCAACTCGAGGGCTTGGTACTTTCAATATCACTTCATACGGATTTGAAGCACTGTGCTTTCCTTTTAATTTAGGGCTTAGATGAATTCAACATTCAAAGCAAAAGTCTGTGAAAAGCATTGAATTTCACATGGTTTTGTGTGGTTTTGATGAAACTCTTCACAAAGGACCAAGTTCAGTCAAACCAGTATTTTCTTTGAGGGTTTACTAAGTGCAACTGAGTTTTATATTTCTGACTAATCCAAGGCCAATCTAGTTTCACAGGTGTTCAGAGCCTGTGATGAAATTTTTTGAAGCTGTACTTCCAGTCACTGATAATTTATTATGAGAGACATGACAAGGACAGCAGTGGTAATGGTGAAGTGCTGATAATGTATCAATATAGAAAAGCTTCTGTTTTGAAGAATGGCCCAAAGCTTTGAAAGTGAATTTTCTGACTGATTTTGCAACTTATTACAAGTGTTTTGCTTCGACTCTGTCTTAGTTTCTAACAGAAGTACTTTTCTCACAGTATCTAGTATGAGGCTATGTTTCGGCCTCAGAAGAAAAAACTGATAACATCCTGGCAGTGTTGAACAGAGCTGAGGACATATTCAGTTCCGCATTCCTCTGCCAGTGAAACAGTTAGGGGGGGCATAAGGAGCTGGGAACTGGGAGGAGACAGGACCAGGGCAGCTGACCCAAATTGACCAAAGAGCTATTTCATACCATATAACATCATGTGATTAGTTTTTCGGACTTCCTGTTGATTTTGTTATTGAAGAGGTTAGCCAGGAGGAAGGGTTGCTGCTGGCTGTGAGCCCTTGCTCTGCGTATCCTCTTTTTATATATATATATGTGTACTGTTATTTCTTTTGCTTTCTTTACTATCTTAGTAAATAGCGTTTATCTCAACCCACAAGTTTTACTGCATATTTCTCTACTTCTCTCCCCTATCCCATTTGGGGAGGGGGGAGGGTGAGTGAATAACTGTGTGGAACTTAGCTATCTGCTGAGTCAAAACACAACAACTCTGATCAGTTCTGCCAACATGCTGAGCTGGACATCTCTGACTTGGGTTTGCATAGCCGGGAGTGCCCAAGTAACGAGTGGATGCTAATTTCATTCATTACAGGGCAGTTGCATAGTTGCATAGGGGTGAGTTGTAGTGGTACTCCAAACTGCCCAGTTACCAATTAGACCCCTCGGAAAGGTTTTCCATCAAGGGTTCGGCTGTGACTCTGCTTGGCACTGGCAGTGTTAGCTTCATTTCCAGCCTTGTGAAAAGTCACACTGCATTGCTGACACTGGGCTCTTGAAGACGAATTGGGGTTGTTAGTAGCAACCTCACAGTCAGCAGAAGTGAAGGTGAGCTTCAAGAGTGTCAGCAGCAGCAGCAGCGACTGCTCTGCAAGAGAGGCCTCATGAAAGCTATTGTCTGCCTTTAAGGCCTTATGAAAATAGAACAGGATTTTGTTGTTGATCCTTGTTGTTTTTACTTTAACCATGACCGGATGCTATAAGCATCATGTTACACTTACATAGCTCTTGCCCTAAGCTTAGATTTCAAACTAGTACATAGACTAAACCTTTTTTTTTTTTTTTTTAAAAACTGCTGTATGCTCCTGTCCTGGGAAAAAAGGACAAGAACTCAAAACATAGTTCACAGACTGCAAGCTGCTTAAATAACAACCCAAAATAGACGTCATTTCTGAGTTTTCTTTAGCTATATCAGATACCTTGAGATTAACCTAGTTATTATGGTGCTCAGAAACAGATAAATAAATAAATAGATTTGCCATTATTCTCATGTTTTTTTATTTCTTAGTTTTTAAGGTTCATTTATTTTAAAGTTTTCTTCAAGTGTAGACATGCAAGCTCAGAACTTTTCATTTTCAAAAGGAAACTGAGATTCTCACTTGAGAGATTTAATTCTAGAAAGTATAGGTTTAGCATAAATGCCCGATATTATGTGACTTTACTGTAAAGTGATGAGTGAGTCAGTGACTTCATTCACAGTGATTTAAAAACAGCAGCAAGTTCATAGAAAATGATCTGCTCAAGACTATAATAACTTGGTAGCAATTCATGATGAAAAACTCTTGCCACCTTATGATTTTGACAATATTTTTTTTCCATCTTTTTCTCTTTTGACTTACTACAGCAATAAGACCAGCATGTGATATATCTGTGTATGGATTACAAGACTGGGCAGCAAGTTTATTTCCTCCTGGTTAGTGGGAGGGATAAGCAAACAGGTCAAGGCCACTTTGGGTGCATGAAGCACTGTAACATCTTTCAGATCTGATGATGCAAATAGTGAAAGCAGACTTCTAAAATTCTGTAGGCCAAAACTAGTGTAAAGCAGTCTATGGAACTGTGCAGATTCATTAACATAAAATTCTACAATTTCTCTTCAGTGCTTTTGCCATTTTCAATTAATCTATAAATCCTTTTATTCTGATAAAAAAGCATCATGATATGTTTTGTGGTAAGCAGAATGATGGAGATGAGACAATTAAGAATGTAAATAACCTTCTGCAGAAAATTCAAGTGTCCATGGTACTCCATCTGCTTTGATGGAAGGAAGAAGACTTGAGATAGGAATTCAAGAAAGGCAAATGGGACATATGACAATAAGGTAGATGATCTCTTTGAAGCAGAAGAGGTTACAAGGCAATTATTGTGGGTTTCAGAATACACTGGGATGCCTGGGCAGCTCATGCAGGTGGCAGGGCAAGTTACCTCCTGCATGGTTAGGACACTCTGAGGAACCAAGAAACCAAGAAAAACTGACCAAGTTTACTTTCCATCAAGTTTGACTTACTACATCATGTCTAATCTACTAAGTGTCATTAAGAGCTACACTTTTTATTATTTAAATAATTAGCTTTTAGTAGTAGCTCTGTTAGTGGCTTTACCTGTTATGAAAAGTATGTTCTGAAATCAAGCTTGAATTCCCTCTTAAGAAACGTTCAAAGTCCTTGGGAGTCTGCAGTCTTCACGAAAATGCAATGGCCTTGCTCTAACCTGGTAATTCAATGTAAAAAAAAAAAAACATAAAAAACTCTTAGGGCAAATGTTAACCTGAGCTTCTCTGGAAATTGGCAGGAAGTCTGCGACTCAAGTGTCACTCCAGATCTGTCATTCAGAGCCTCACTGCTTGTTTTCTGCCTAGAACCCTCAAAACCAAATACCAGTTCAGTGCTGATGAAAGGAAGCCACAAAAAGGTTGCACCCTAAAAATACAGCATAGGTAAACAAGGCTTAAAAACTGTGGTGGACCAGTGGTTAGTGGCACCATGTAAATCTTTTCACAATATAGAATTCATATTACCACCTAGTGCTTTAATCCTAAATCTTTTGAAATAAAGTCACTGGGTTTTTCGAAGGGTAAAAAAACTTATGAATAGGGATCTTTCTCACTCCTTACCAGTCTGGACATATTAGTATTTTCCTGAAGACCAAAATCTGTCTAGGAGGATTCTGGCACAAAGTGCTAAGTGACTGGAAGCAGAGAAATACTTTATCCAATCCCCCTGCCTCATTCAGTCCTTACCTGGGACCCACATATCCCGTACCACTCTAAACGAGCGCTGATTGACAGAGAAATAAAGCACAGCCAGCATTTTGTTCCTCTCTTTCTCACAACCAGAACACCAGAACTACACAAGTAATGCTGAAGATTTCTAAAAGTGATAGAGAGAAAAAGCAGAAGCACAGCATTGTGCGAAGTAGTTTCGGCATAACAAAAAAGGCAGAGGGTAGGTGTACAAAACTGATGCCGTGGCATTAGTTAACTGCATTAATAATATATAATTCAAAGTAAGTAGTAAAGGAAAGTATTCAAAGCCAGTAAAGGAAGTATTCAAAGTAGTAAAGGAAGTATTCAAAGCCAGGCTGGATGGGGCTTTAAGCAACCTGGTCTAGTGGGAGGTGTCCTTGCCCATGGCAGGGGGGTTGGAACAAGATGATCTCTAAGGTCCCTTCCAACCTGAACCATTCTATGATTCTAATTAATAACATTAATAATAATTAGTAACTGCATTAATAGCAGGAGCAGCATTGACACCTAACAGAATGTGATATAATGTACTTTCATAAACATGGAAGAGTTTTTTGGGTTTGTTATCCACCCCTGTGCTTAGCAAAGGGTGGCTATTGCTACTATACAGGGACCTATCAGTATCCAAAAACTGGGCTACAAGAAGAAAGTGTGCACGAAGCATGAATCATAGGGGTATGTTTTCATGGTGCTCTTCAGGACTGGATAGGAAAACTAGGAAATCCAACATGATAGGTATTCTAGCTTTCTTAATTAAAAAGAAAAATGTAAAGCAAATTTAAGCAAAAATATAAATAGAATTTTAAAGTATATCTTGAAAGATCTTTTTGTCCAGTACTGATATGTTTGGCAGATATCAAACTGAGCATTTTATTTAATTGAAGTAAATGTGTTTTACGTGTGTAAACTAATTGAGTCTTTGATTAACAAACTTGCCTTACTCTCCAGGCCATCATGTTAACTTTCAAATCAACAGTTGCTTTTGTTGTTGAAGACGTTGGTATCCATTTTGCATTTGTTACTTTTTTATCTTTTTAAAAATACAACATAAAAATGAAAGCTCAATTAACCCCTAAAATAATGCTTATCTGTATCTTACAGAAAAGCTGATAAATGTAGAACACTCTGAAGTCAGAAATTCTGTCATAATGAGTTAGGCATATAATTAAGAAATATTCAGAATTATCAATTTAGGATTCTGAAACAGGAAGAAAGTGAAGAATGCACTACTTTGAAAATCTTATTTAGAAGTAAAAATAGTCAATTTTTGAAAGATGTATTTTCATCCACCATGTAAATTCACATCCTTAGTAGCCATATACTATGTGTATACAGAAATTTTGAAGCAATTTTTGTCATACCCAAATTTATGCACTTCCTCAAAAAATGGAGAAATGACTACTGGACAGTCAGCCAAAGTTTAAAATGAAGAAATATTTTCGGGTTCAGAACTAGTTTATTGGCCTTACAGTTAATAATGCAGGTCTCCATAAACATTCAGTAAGTGTCAATGAATGCCAGTGGGTGCCATTTTTTCTGCATGGAGGAATTCAGTTACGCCCCTTTTCTTCATCTGTACTTCCATGTCAGATGCCATTGTGTCAGACTGCCCCTCTGCTGCCATCTGTCACATGGCAACAAAATGGAGTGGGATATTGGTGGGAGGGTTCAACCTCTACTGCCATACTGCTAACAGCTGCCTCTAATGTCATTGGCCAACATAAAGAAAAAAATAAAAAAAAAAATTACAAAGGAGGCATTATTTTCGGAGAAGCCCCATAGATTTTTTTTCCAGGAACAGTCTAGGAAAAATGCTATCCAATCTGTTGTAATCCAGTGATATTGTTTTAACTGTGCAACGTGGTATTCTGACAACAGATGACAACGCCATTCAGACAGATTCAGCCAGACTGACAGCGTTCTGCCCCTGCTCCTCTGAATGAAAAGCTATATGCTTTGAGTTTATATTGCAATAGCCTCATTCAGATTTTACCCTTGGATAGACACTGTGCAAATTATGAAAGCAAATAACATCTAAGCTTCTACATATTAGCGTACGGAAATTTCACGGTAGTTTCTGTTAACAAAATGTCAAGTTAGTAAGAGCTGTAATAGCTGAGCTGCTCTAGAGCTAAGACATCACTGCAGGTAGCTGTCTACTCCACCCCTAGCCAAACATTTCAGTACCAAAGCCAGCAGAAGGATCCTGCCTGTCTCTTAACCACTCCATGAAGGTGGTGCCGGCTGGTGTCCATGTTCTGTGTTGGTTTATCTCAAGAGAACAGGCTTTTTTTTTGTGGAAGTGCTACCCATGTTCTCCTCTACTGACTCTGTGGTAACTCCTGGCAGTGGAATAGGATGGGAAGCTGCTGGCAGAAACATATTTAATTTCATAAGAAGGGTTCGCCAGACCTTGTTTCTCAAAATTCTGTAGAATTAAAAGCACTTCCTAAGCTGTGGATAGATAGTGTAGCATTGTCACAGGAATAGGTTATTGGGTGCATTCTGCCAAAACACGGAGGAACATCCTGTGCTCTCCATAACCCTCATCATATCTGTGAACTTTACAAAATGACAAAGTGCAGCAGGGGCTAAGGGCTGCATACCCATTGGGACTGAACAGCCTCAGGTATTTGCTTCCTCCTAACAGTAACAGTTCTGGAAAAACGAAAAAAAAGAAAAAAAAAGAAACAACCAACAAATCTGAACAGACTCTGACTAACTCCTTTGTTCTGTATGCTTTCTTCCTCCCTTGCTGACCCTCTCAAGAACAACTGCAATCCAGCTGAATTTTTTCCTGGCTCTTGCCTGTTTTAACAGATGTTTAATAATGGTTCTGGATCACTGGTTACATGCTGAACAGTTTTCCGTTAATTTTTAAAATTTCTGGAGGAAAAAAACCCTGTAGGGGGGGTGGCAAGACAAGAACAAAAAAACCTATAAAAGCCCTCAAAACACAGAAAAAGACTTTAAATCTCAGCGTGCGCATATCTGGCCAGGAATAATTTAGCTGCTTCCGGAATGACATTCTTAATGTCTCAGTGCTTGAAAAGCTTTTGTCATTCACTTGGCAGGCACTACTATGCAGAAGATCATGATGCACAAAACCACATAATTCCAAACAGCAGAATTCATCTATCTCAGCTGGCCCTTATTTGGCCATCAACACTGTAGTAGCTAAGCACCTCAAAATCATTTGGGTATTTGTACCCAATTATATAAAACTCCTAGACTCCACATTGTTCATTAAGAATGGTCTCAAGCATGGCTATGAACATGACACTCCTTTTCCGTAAGCAGTCTTGTAAAGCTGTGAAGCTTCAAGCAGCAGCTGACAGCTTGTAGCAAGCCATGGTATTAAAGCCATTAGGTGATATGCTACATACTTTAAAGGTGATCCTCCAGATGTTCCTGGGGCCACACTTTGAGACTTGCTGCCCCTTGCCTCTCATCCAATTATAGGTACCTACAGTGAAGACTAAGGTTCCTTTCTAGTCAATGGAGAGAAATAGGCGCTTTAAGGGCATGAATGGTCTGCTAAAAGAACATATGAATCACACTCTCCAATCCCTGTTTTTCTTTGTTGATCGTAGAAAGTCTAGACAATTATCTGAACACTATGTCTGGTCAGTATAAAACTCATGCCCTAGTCTCATCATGAAAACTACCATCAAAAGATAATGCAGACATACCAAGACCCACAGACATTGTCAGTCATCTGAAAGACAAAATAATGTAGTGTGTAGGTATCTAAATATCTCTGAAAATACCTATTTCAAGGTGATTTGTTTGAGGTATCACACAGAACAGACACAAAGTCTGCATCTCAAAAGCATCAGGTCGAAATGTTGTCTAGCTTCCCTACCAGTCGGGTGGAAATGAATAAACATTATAACTGCCACAAATTCAGATGCTACGTACAGAAGGTCTTTTTGTTAAACAAAAGTCTTAATGATTAGTTACAGGAAGGAAGTGAAATCAAGCATGTCTGTAGCCTATGGAGCAGTTTAACAAAAGAGTTTGAAGCTATCCTTGTCTCTGTGTCCTATGAAAACACATCTTTAAAGCTTCCTGAGAGATTACTCTTCCAGTGAGAGGAAGTCATATGTTAACTATTGACAACAGAAACCTAGATTTTACTCTGATTCTCATTTTGTGTGTATTATACTGTTTCAAATCAGGATTTTGTTAGGTTGGCATTTACTAGTTGTCTTCCCCATTCAATATACAGTTTTTTTCCCACTTGAATCTGGTAAAATACGACTTCCCTATTTACTTGCAAAAGTGCAAGGGTAGGGAAAATTACTTTTCTGCAAAACAAGAGGCAAAATACTTGTATGAGATTAGGAAAAAGAGCGTTCACTTTAATTGCTATTTAGACTCAGCTTTCATTTAGAGAAGAAAATAATCCTTCAAAAGTTATGGTGTTAATGAAGAACATCAAAACGTGTATAACTGATGCAGAAATGCCTGAATTTGCTTAGGGACTGGAACTTTAGATATTAGACAATCTTAGAGATTGTCTCATGAGTTGTCATCTCGCACTAAATATAGTGTTTTATAAAGGATAAAACACTTATTTTGTCATTTATCACAGCAAGAAAGGAAAGAAAGGGAATAGTTTATTATTGAGATTACTTGTCAGAATTATACCTGGACATCAAGGATGGGAAAGAGAGTTAGACAGAGACAGAACAAAGAAAGATCACCAGAGGTGGATCTGAAGGTGTTCCTAGCTAGCAGTGATTAATGTATATCTGATTAAATTATGAAAAATTCAAAAGAAAACTAGTTTAGTTCCTATTTCATAGTTTGTGTTTCTTTTTCAGCTAATTTTCCATTGTGTTCTGTCAAAAATACACTTTCTGTGAGTTCATCTCAGAAGATAAGAGCTTTCTGTCTTTTTGGCACACCTGGATTAGGCACAACCTTTGGCACAACCAGAGAGTATATGGTTGCACCAAGTGTGTGCAACATAGGGCATGAATTCATAGGCAAAACTTTATACATTGAAGTGGCAACCAAACTCTTTTCAGCCAGCCTTGCCAGCCCAGCCAATTTAGTTAAAGCCAAAAAAAGCCTGTTAAAAAAAAGACCAAAGCATGTCAGGGATGAGAAAATACTTTTACACTTTATAAAAGCTTGACTCCAAAGCCTTGTAGATTGCAACTTCCAGTTCACAGAGAACAGACAGACGTTTAACTTACACAAAGCATGAGAAATAGCTGGACACAAACACCTGAAGCGTTGGCCGATCCCACAGGTGAGAAGCTTGTTGGTTAGAACACTAGGTTCCACAAGCACAGTTCTTTGTATCTGAACTGATCCTGGAAGATGTTGTTTTTGTAATGAGAAAAAGGAGAGCCATTCTACTGCATATAATATCCAGTTGTAGCTTCTATCATTTCTGTTTGTAGTAAAGTATAACTTTTCCTCCTTTCATTGGCAAGGTGGATTTATAATGAAATAAAGATACTTCGTGAGCTTTTGTTGATGTTACCATTCAGCTGATAAAGTTTGCCTTAGATAATAAAATAAAATAGAAATTGTTTGAAACATATTGGTCAGAATCAAGGTAAGAGAAAAAAGAACTACAAATACAACCAAAATATAAAAACACCTACAAACTTGTTGTGCTTTCTACTGTAGAACATTTATCTGCAGGAAAAAAAGAGTGAGTTTTGATTATAGTAGTATTACAGTATCGTTTGAACCTGTTTAATACCTTGCAGTTAAGGATTTTAAGGCAAAAATTACTTTATTACTGTTTATTTATTGCTGTACCAGTTAGTGGAAACAAATGTGCATGTGGTACTCCAGTTCTATCCCAGTGAAAGCAGAATGAGGACATAATGTGTACTAGGCACTAAGAACTAACAATATTATGTACGTTGCTCTGAAAGTAATGCCTCCTATTTATTTCCATGAAAACCACAACAAAGAGCACAGCAACACTATCTGAAAATTCTCAGCTACAAAACACTATTTTTCAACATAGTCACCACTCTCTCTGCATTTTTGCCAGCAATGAACAAAAGCCTGCATGCGATGCTTGGAAATATCTGCATGGCCACCTGGAAGATGGCTTGTCTTTCACGTTGCTGTCATCACTGTTGAAACGCACCACCCACTGCATCACTGTGCTCATATCCACTGTTTGGTCTCCATAAACGTTCAACAAGCATCAATGAATTTCAATGAGTACGATTTTTTCCACACAGAGGAATTCCATTCCACCCCTTCACTCCATATGCGCTTCCATGTCAGACGCCATTTTGTCATCTGTTGCCATCTGTCAGGCGGCAGCAAAATGTAACAGAGTATTGTTGGGAAGGTTCAACCTCTACTGCTATACCACCAACATGGTGGTACTGTGATGTCATGGGCCACCATAATAACATAGGAGGCATTACTTTCATTGTAGCCCTCATACATAAAACTAAATCTCAATTTATTTCATGTTGTTCTAATTCCACTAATTCCAGAAAACATTTATGCAGGCAGATGAGATTAGAATCAATCTCCTCTTCAAAATGTGAGAAAATTACAATACTTGAACTTTACTTTATCCTATTCAAAATTAACCATGAACAATTACATGTATATATTTTTCTAAAAGAGTCAAGAAAGAACAAGTTTCACTTCTATGTTGTAAAAATGACATTCAGTTCATTTTCCATGCTTGTCTTTTGAAAGAAAATATTAAAGGTCTATGGAAAAAATGAACAGGCATTTGGCAAAACTTGGCTTCTGACAAACTGGCAGCAGTTACTGCATCACTGAAACACATTCATAAATGCTGGCTGCTTCTTCTCTGGGGGAAAGCCAGTAAAATACCCACCCTGGCCTCTCCCTTTCCAGATACAACAATTTAATGCTCTTAAGTCTTGCTGGTACACACTAAAATTCAAATATTCTGAAGTAGGTCTTCTGTGCCCTCCTAACTCTAAATCAAGGCATACAAGGACTGCATCAGTCCATATTGTCTGCATATGCAGCTTCAGACACCAGACAGGTATATTGTGATCTTCAGTCATATTTACAGGTTACAGATAAAAGATTAAATTGATAAAACTGTAAAAACTAGCATTTCCCTAACATCTATCATTTGAGGACCTATGGAGTTCTTTGTAACCAGAAGAAACAACCTATTTTCCTTAACCTGTTTTTAATTTAGGACATTTATGTTATTCCAATAATATTGTCATGTAAATGAGAGCAAAATTAAAGCTTTCTGCAAAGACAGGCAATTATATGAATTTCCATAAGTCCAATTTTAATCCTTTTTTAAACTGAAATTTATCAGTAAACTAGAGCAGCTGTTAATACCTATAGGCTCGTTCCACCCACACTCTGAGCGAGTCAGATGTTGAGGAGCTCCCATTTATGAGTTCGAGTTAATGGGCATAATACTTAACAGACTTTGCTTCTCCTTCTGGCACGTGCACTGCTGACCACCACAGCCTGTCCTCTCCCCACAGGTCTCTCACAGCGCAAGTAGATGAATACGCGGCAAAAGACCTTCAAGGAGATTTGCACCCTTCCCAAAGATTCATTCTGCAGGATGAAGTGATCAGTATCATTATTGTTATTAAGTGTTATGGGCACTGACATTTCCTCAGTGGATGCTGTAAGAATCATGGCTATGATGGTCAAGCACTGTAGCTACACTAAATGCTAACACACACAGCAAACACTTAAGCTTCATCTCATATAAAAACTAGCAGATACCAGCATACAGGGAAGACCTGATAGCAGCCTTTCAGTATCTAAAGGAGGGCTATAAGAAGAGGACAGACTCTTCAGCAGGGTTTGTTGTGATTGGACAAGGGGAAATGGTTTCAAACTAAAGGAGGGGAGATTTAGATTGGGTATAAGAAAAAAGTTTTTTATGATAATGGCGGTGAAGCACTGGAATGGGTTGCCCAGAGAGGTGATAGATGCCCCATCCCTGGAGACATTCAGAGAGGCTGGACGGGCCTCTGAGCAGCCTGATCTAACTGTTGATGTTCATTGCAGGGGAGCTGGACTAGGTGACCTTTAATGGTCCCTCCCTACTCAAATGATTCTATGACTCTACACTAGGCACTAGAATTCTTAGGGTGCATTGACATCTTGTGGACAAGAAGAATATAACACCTACTGCCAGGATACATTGCAGTAATAGAAGTGCAGTATTTCAGGACACACCCAAGTGAACTTCAAACTACCTAGCTTGATCTCAAAAGATTGCAGTCAGAGTTGTAGAGACCTCTTCCAGAGGCCTAATTAAATATTCATCTAGTTTTTTAGGAGACTTTTCCAGTCTTCAATGAATTCTGTGCTGCTACATCCGGACTTCTGCTGGTATGCAAGTTGGTTACCACTATACAAGACAGTCTCAAAAACAACAGCTGTGTGCAGGTCTTTGGCTTGTAGGAGCCTAAGAAGATGTACAAATGAGAACAGTTACACAGTAGTTGCTCTTTCTGTTTCTCATTGCATATTTATTAAAAATATCTAAAACAAGGTTTAATGCAACCTTACAAAAACTTCTCAATGGAATTAATTGCTGGAGTTGCGATGAAAAATTGCTGGGAAAAGCAGGTTGCCACAGCAGAAACAATTTCATCAGCAGGCACTGAGATGGGGTACACTGACTGGCTCGTGAGATAAGCAATAGGAATACCTGGGTACGTATACAGCTTTTATCAGCTTTCTGAAGAAACGAGGCTACGTCTATCTGCAAGGCTCTCTTCTTCTCCCAGCAACTTTGTAAAAGCATAATGACAAGAGTTCATGAATATGAACAGAACAGTAGAGGAGAGAGACCTAAAATAGTGCTCCCACTGAGAGAAAGGCAGTCAGAATTCAGCCCATTAGAGCTGTTTGCAGAGTCAACAGCCAAACATCACACATGCTTACAGGAAGGTTTGAGCCAACCTTAATAGATAGAGCAAATAGAGTCCCTCACCTCAAGGAGGGGAGGAACTAGAAGAGTTGTGCAGGGGACAAAAGACTGTTGGGGAGCCAAGAAAGGGATGGATTTCATACATGTGGTACAGACCAAGAGGAAGCAAGGCTTCTTTAGCTCCTCTGAACACTGAATAATTGCCTGGTTTTGGCTACCAGTCCACAAAAATTAAGTGGAATTTTGTGGCCTGTGCCACTGCAGGAGGCCACAGGCAATGATGGCACTTCCTGCTGTTAAAAGCCCATGAATTGCAGCTGCTTGGTCTTCTGCTGTTGCACAGAAGACATAAGAAAGAAAAGGGATTTGAACCATTCTTTGTTCTTCCATAGCAATGAGGGATGTTAGCTCAGAGCAATCATTTTAGAGTCATTGCTTTTTTTAGATTGCCCCTAGACTGCCCAACTAGTGTACCTTAGTGACGATGTTCTGTGCAAAGAAAAGACAACGTCAGCACCATAATGTTAACTGTATTAGGGCTGACAGGCATGCCAGTCAGTACCATCTGTGAATTTGTGAGGAAGACAGCTGTTATCACTAGGAACTAGATTGAGATTACTAAACTCATCCTCAGACAGCCATCAGCCACTATAGACTATTGGCAGTCAAGCCTGAGTGGACAACTGAGTTGGTGTTTGATTCCACAAGGCAGACATGATGGATTAAAAGGAATAATCCATCCTTATTTTTAAATACCATACAGACTGCTTTTCATCAAATTTCCAGCTTTTTGTCAGACAGTCATTCATTCTAGTTCTTAAAAAAAGCAGTAATGTTTTAAGTAAAACTTTCCAGAACTGCTAGCTGATAGGCAGTCTTAAGCACTGTTGATGGCTGCATGTCTGTACGTGTCCAGTCTGTGCCAAATGTAAATAGATTCCCGAGTGATGTGAGCTACAAGTGCGAGCATACGTAATCTGAGATCAAAGGAGCTACTTCCAGAAACTCAGTGTCTGGAAGTTAAGAATCAGTCCCCCCATGCCTTTTAGATAGTCTGTGCCATGGGTGGCTGGACATAAAAGTTCCTCTGTCTATTGCCCTGCAACATGTCTGCCAGCAAGGGATCCCAAAAAGGTAGCTCAATTCAAGCTTTCCAGCAAATAAGTAAGAATACCACCCTATATAATGTTTGTGTTTCTGCAAGTAAAAGCTGAGTAAGTACACCATCTCCCTAAATTTCTGTGTTGGTCTCACATCCCTGGAAGGAGAATTAGGTTCCTGGAAGGCTAGACAGTTGAGAATTAGGGTTTATTCCTGTCATTAATAAACTCCATATCTAACCCTGAGCAAGACAGGTATTTGCTTCTTTGCGCCTCAGCTTCCCTGCCTACGAAAAAGGAGCTAGTAGCTCCCTACCCATTCTCAAATGCTTAGTTTATGTCTAAAGTGCTTTGAGCTCCTATGACAGGAACAATTATGAAATGTTCTTGTTATTTTTCCAGAGAAATAAAAGTATCCAGTCACTCAGCCAATTGGCAAGACACTTCAGATGCTTTTGACTGTGGATATCTGTGTTTTCCAGGCTTCAGAAGGGCATGTCCAACACCTGATAGCTAGGTTTGGTTTCCCTCCTCTAAAATGAATGATAGCTGTATTTTTAAACAGAGATAAGGTGGAAAGGAACAGTGAAGGATAATGGCAGTAGTTTGGGGCTGTCTCTTTTGGCTTGGCCTCAGCCCTCTTATCTCACCTAATGGCAGAATGAGTGCCAATGTTTATTTGGCCATTCTCATTCACCAGCTGCTCCTGTATCATGATATTTTTCTTCCCAGATGGCAGCATGATGTTCCATGATAAAACTGACACAAAAAACAGTGCAAAATTTGTCTAAGAGAGGTTCAGCAAGCACAAGAAAAGCAGCTGATATCTTTCAGAGCTAGCCAAGTTGCCTGACCTTGATGCCAGAGTAATTATGGTCTGATTTGAACAGAGGGTAAGAAAACCCAAGGCCAGATTTATCAGGTATGTTTTTGGAAGAGGGAAAAAAATATATATATTAAAACTACTTTCCACTTTTTGGTTCTGTGACAAAATCAATTGCTGCAATCTGAAAAATATCCCTGAAGTCCCGTATATTAGCAGGTCTTGTGAACTATTACATGCTGGCTAATTAATGCCCTTCTAGATACATATATTTTATTCAATTATACTGTGATCTCATTCAAAGAAACTGATACAATATAAACAGCTGCATTTCCCTGGACTTCATCTTTCATATGTCAATATTTAAAAGTATTTAATAGAGATACAACATTCAAATATATGTTTTTTAAAATACTTTCTCCAAACTCCTACTTAAATTACTAAAAAGAGATGAAACCAAATTGCTTTATTTACCTAATCTCTCTGAGAGCAAGATGTTTTCCCTACTGAACAGTACACACATGCACACAATATTTTTGTCCTGTCTTAAGATTAGATTTTTAAATCTAATAACTTTAGATTAAGGGCCCTTTTAAAGGACCCTTAAAAAAAAGGGCCCCAAATACTACTTCACTTGAACCATTCAAAAATCCTCCCTTTACTACGTTGTGATGACAATGCACTCTTTTTTCCTGGTTTTCCCATTTCCTTGTATCCTATGCTCTGACCATAAAATCAATTAATCTCAAATTCTGAAAAGCTACTGATTTACAATGATTTTAATTTGCTAGGATCCAACCGCAATGCTGGGATCTCAGATTCTAGGTTCTTCAGGGAGGAGACAGCACCTTCAGCCCTGATGCTGAGCCCCCTTAGCCACTCCCTGGATTTTCTACACGTCAGCCAGGGCAGCATGATGCTCACCAGCAAACAGATGTGTGCACTCACTCACCTCACAGGCACCCTGTGCTCATGGGTCCCTCCAAATACCAGCACAGCTCTTGCAGCACTCACACACATGGGATGGAGAGTGAGATTACACAGCTAGGAAAGTGTTTAACAGTAAGATAGGACAGACTGCAGTGATCAGGTGCGGGTTTCAATCAGACAAGCTGATTGAGCAGTGGCAGTTTATATGTGATAAGCCTCTTTTATACCCTTTATATCTCTTCCACCCTTTGTTCCTCCACAACCTCCTTCCTCTAAATATATCTCCATGAGTTAAGCTAACAGGACCCTGCAATATCCCAGATCCTTGCCTTCCTCTTGTTCAGTCTCTCATCATCTACAAAGTCCAGGTTGGCCCTTTCTAAAGGCATCTCTGTAGTTTCTTAATGGTCCATCAGCAAGTGACTGAACTTTGGTCTTTGGCATTGTCTCTATTAGTGCTCCATTATCTAAGTCTGTGTTCTTGTTAGACTTTTTCATATGGAACGGTTCTTGATTGATTAACCTTAATGAAGCAGAAGCTCTTCCTTTCCAAATGCCCTTCCAAAAGGGAGTTTGTTTCTTTTAAAGATGGGCAAAATGCTGCTTTTAATTTTCTTGAAAAAGACTATGCTCTGTTCTATTTTTTGAAGGGAGCAGTGAGAATCAAATAAATCAGAAGTACTAAAGTTAGAACAGCAAAATTTATGTTTTACTTACATAAAATACTGTGCAATAAAAATAAATTATTCTACTGATAACTCAAAGATCCCCATCTGATTTTTACATATTTTGATCCATACTCTTCAAATTCATACTATTAACCTCTTTCACTTCACCCATCAATAAATACTGACGAATACTGAAGAGGACTGCAAGAGCAGCTGACCTGCAGCAGGGGAAGAGAGGTGTTTTAGTTTCTGCTCATGACGGACTGTGATTTAGTGGCTACAGACAACAGAGATAAATATCACAATGCTTGTGGTTAGTCTATATGTGGAGCTTGAGCTAGGCATCTCTAAAGGAAGAAGCAGGATTTTTTTCTCATCTGAATTAGAGATCCAGAACTTTTGTTGTGGAAATGACAGCAGAATTGTGCAACTTCACATGTGGCCTAACCTTTATAGGAACAACAGAAACTCAGGTCATGCGTGTGTGCTCTCTCCTAGCTCCATCTCTGCCAGACAAAGAAATTAGGGTTCCCATCTGGTCATCACTGCCCTGATATGACTACAACTGTCCTCCTCAGATCTGCTAGCTGAGCATTTCCCATTCCTATCAGACTGAGTTAGTTGATGCAGCTATCCCGGTGCACGAGAGAGTCAGTAATTTAGGAGATAGATCAGAGGGGCAGGCAACATGCAGTGAGAGATAAAAACGAAGAGACTGTATGACTCTTCAGCTGACATGGAAAAGATTTATTGTGTCAGCATAGATTACAGAAGTAGTTTATTTACCATGATGGCAGAGAGGATGATGTTATCTTAATTGTGCTAAGGGTAGATACTTGTGCCCCAGGCCTTTCCTTACAACATCTGTATCATTAACTTACAAGATTTCTCACAAGAATCAGCAAAGCCATCTGTGCAGGAGCTGATTGGCACAGTTCTGGTGACGAACAGGTGTGCTTGATCGCTGCCGCTCAACCACATACCACAACTACATACCACTTCAATCATTAACACCTAAGAAAAATGGTATGGATATAAAACACTGAATATTTGAACAGATCTGTGATTCAAGTAAGGAGGTATTCAAATATTAAAATAAAATCTGTGAAATCATTGAACTGACACAGATCTATATATATTGCTATGTAAAGAAAAATTCACCGATAAGAAAGAAAGCTAAATTAATCAGGTAGGTTTTGTGATTTTTATTCCATTTGGTTGCACAGCTTTTAAATGACGTGCAAAATATCAGATCCCTGACAAAAAGCTTTCTTTATACGTTCCCTAGCTGTACTATTTAATGGATATATAAACTAACATTAACTTTTCATGATTTCTTGTTGACCTCACTCCAGATTGTCTATTTTTAACCAAAGATTGTAAGCTTTTAACCTTGCATATCTTTGTCAATGGAAGTAAATAAAAAAATTTAGTAGTGTAACTGAAGTACAGTTTCAGACTGCTTGCTGTACAGCAGCCTTTCGTGGCTTGCTAGCTTCAAGTAGGGGTGTTTTACCACATGATAAAATGTGCATCAGTTTCCTCTCTAAAAGGACATTCTTCTTTGGAGGACCGACAAGGACCACTTATCTTGTGCTATAATTCTGTCTGTGCCAGATTCATCAATGAAGTGGTATTTCAGCCTAGGCTGAGTGAGTTAGTTGTACTTTCCTGGAGGAAAATCAAATATCCTAAGGCAATGGAAGAGTTAAGAAGGCCACAGGATTTGACAAGCATCATGATCTAATTATTTGAGTTTACTCACCTCAGAATAACTTTAGACTCTTCTTGAGATTTCAACAGAACCAGAGCACTATCTCTACAAACAGGATAAAACAGTAACTGATCTAATGAGAATTTGGTGCTAATTCACGAAGTCATTTTAAGTTACTGTGAATGCACAGATTGCCAATTCTTTCCAATACAAACTACAATCTTTTAACCAGTATTATGATTTACATCACACTTACTACAGAAATAGTCATAGAATCATAGATTGGAAGTGACCTTGAAGATTATCTAGTTCCAACCCTACTGCCACCCACTAGATCAGGCTGCCCAGGGCCTGATGGGGACCGCCTGCAGCGGTGGAGCATCCATAGCTTCTCTGGGCAGCCTGTTCCAGTGAGTCACCGCCATCTGAGAAAAGGGGAGTTGGACTCGATGATCTCTACAGGTCCCTTCCAATCCCTACAATGCTGTGATTCTGTGTGATTCTAACATCTAACCTAAATCTCATTTAGGGTGCTCCAGCCCTCTGATCATCTTCATGGCCCTCCTCTGGGCCTGCTCCAACATCTCCACATCTTTCTTGTGCTGGGAGCCCTAGGTCTCAACACAGTACTCCAGATGGGACCTTACAGGGGCAGAGTAGAAGGAGACAATCACCTCCCTCTC
>WBMW01005937.1:530-34222 GCA_013396635.1 Penelope pileata
TGAGGAGCCCTCACAAGATCCTGCAAGACAACAAATATTTACTACAAATCCAGTAGTAAATATTTTCAATAGAAGCATTTTTTTTTGTTGTTTTTTGTTGTTTTTACTCTGGCTGATTCTTAGTTTTCCTCTTTCTGGCTATCAAACAGGATGGGGAGCATAAACCGTGAAGTTATTGTTGCAATTTAGCAAGTTCTCACCACAATGCTCAAGTTCTGAGGTGTCTTGGTTACTAGTGATCTAAACTTAAAATGAAGGTCACGTAACTTTCTCGAAAGAGATATGGGGACCTGTCTGGTGGGGGTCAGGGTGCAACTTATATAGACTTTATATAACTTTATATAGACTAAGTCATACAGTTGTCCTGTGTTTAATTTGCTCCTACTCAGATGTTTTTGGTCTGAAATGAGCAGAGATGAGTAGAAATATGAGTGTTTTCCATCCCAGTAAACTATTTATGAAGCTAATATTTTAGAGCTCACTCTTTCAAATTAATAGTTTTCTGTATATACTTCTATCCCAGACATGCAGCTGATTTCCATTCACAGAAACCAGTAGTTTCTATTGCAGATTCCTCCATGAAGTAAATAATGAAAACTAATTACTGCATATGTTCCTTTCTGCTCCCTGCCATCTGCTTCTAATGCCTTTTCTTCTAAACCCGGGTTTCTACTCGTGGATTTTTATCCCATTCTCCAAAGATGTTCATTTAGCGTTGAGTATCACTGTAAATTGAAATTACGCTGAGCTAAAAGAGAGGAGAAGGAGAATGCTCATCCAGGTTGTCTGTTGATTCTTATATTTTTGAAGCTGCTTCCTTGAATCTTTTTCTCTCAAATCCCAAATCCTTACTCTTACAGTGGTTTCCACGAGGCCAGATGGGGGAGGGGCGCGGGGGGGGGGGGGGGTAACATGCCCCACAGGTCCAAATACAGATAGAGCACCAACTCTAAGGGTTGACTGTGACAAATACTTTGTATTGTGAAAGACTTATGAAATCTGTGTTCCACAAAAACCTTTGAGTTTTTAGTAAGAAGTATGGACCCCTAGTTATGATATTGCTTTATTTTCTTTTCCTTTAATTTTGTTGAAAACATGAACTTTTTTTCCCCAAAACATCTGTGAACCACATAATAATTTTCAGAATTATTTCAGAATTATATTCAGAATTTTCACAATTTCAGAAACTCATTACAATAGGGCAAGAGTGTAGAGGGATGTAGTGTCAGGACTGTATGATACAACGTTTTCTTGCTGCGCTTAGAGTTTCCAAGAACTTCATGGTATTGAATGAAACTCAGTTTGAATGCAGGATATGGAGAAGGACGTGGTATGTTCTCTCTCTCTTTCTCTTTTTCTCTCTTTCTGTCTCTCACAGACACATGCATACAGACGCTTCTTGAATATTACAAGAAAAGTTCTTTCAGTACTCACAAAACTTCATTTGATCTCATCTAGCTTTGAGTTTTATCCTGTCTAAACTATGAATATGGAAGTTTCCACAGAAGAAAAAGAACAGTGAAAACTGGAGCTTAAATTACATTTTTACGAACATCACATTTTTTCCTCACTTATTTCTCAGATCAGATCCAGAAGAAGTGAAAGTTCTACTATTTGAAGCACCTCCCTCCCCCACTACACACACTTAAAAATAACTCACAGAGAGGAAGAGTTGTATTTCAACATTTGCAGCACCCACAAATTCTAGAGACAAGTACATATGATTATTTTATAACAATTTTTTAAAAATATACTAATTCATCATAAAAGAAAAAAAAAATATTTACTTCAGTAAAAGCTCAGAGAAGTCCAACTTCTAGCATAGTTTCTTCAGTAAAGAAAGCCAACAAGTCCCATTCACAAAATTCTTTACATTTCTTGTAAAAGAATTACCGTTTCTAATTTCTAGTGACTTTTGAAAAACAGGTCAGATGCACTATCTTCAGTGCTAGTTCTTAATCTTGCATTAGCTAAGCTAATTTCCCATCAGACCAGAGAGTATTCAGCATTAGGACCTTTCCCAGGCTCTGGGCTGCACTGTTTCAATGTACACTGCCAGTCTATCAGCTGTTTGCTGGGCCTTGAACAACAGCTGCCAGCAACTGCAAACATCCGGCCTCTACTGAGAGGCATAAAGAACTAATTGATAGGAACAAACTTCAGGATGCATAGGAATGCCTGCACTATTACAAATTCATTCTCTGAGTTTTAATAGTCTTAACAGAATGAGAAAGAACTAAAGGGAAAGAAAAAAAACAGAAGGTGATAGTCTAAGTGAGAGGATGATATATCTGTACTATGTTCCCAGCTCCTCTGACATGATTGCAATGATTTTAAAATGTTTCTGGTGCTTACTTGGATTTAATCCTTTCTGACCTTCATTTCTTATGCATCTACCCTTGCATGAAAGTTTCTATGATACTCTGATAAGCTGCTTAGCCAAACATCATTTGACTCTAACACTGGGCTGATTTGTTTCCTTGTCAAAAGAGAGTTAAACCAGTTATTCTGCCTCCAAAGCATCAGGTGATAGACTATATAGATGAGTTGGTCTTTCATGACTGTGAATTGATGCCCCTGCCAAAGTGACTCCCTTGTTGTACTACAATTTTAAAAATAACTTCATGACAGTTTAGGCATATGAGCAAACGAGCATTGCTTGTCAGGAGAGATCTCTGACTAGTTAACGGTGCCAGATCAGATAGAATTTCTTAGTAAAATGTTTCCACTGTCAATCTCCTTTTTTAAAAAAGAACAGGAAAAAAATAGAAAAACACTATTAATTCCATGCTGCTGGATATGACTAAGTGGATAATGGTCTGTTGTTGTGACAAACTGGCTTGTCCTGCAGCTAATGCAGTATGGGCCATTATATATCTGGAGTTCATGAAAGAACTATCTTCAAACAGAGGAAAGACACATTTAAATGGTTAAGAACTTCACTGGATAAAAATAAGACAATTCAGACTATATGATTCTCTCCTATGCCTGTGAGAAATTGAAGATAGCAACAACAGCACAAGTTTAACAATAATTAATAAAAAGCTCATTAATAAGCAAGTCCAACCAATTCCTCTTTAGCCCCATATGGCCTCTTGGCAGGCAACGTAGTGTTTTCTTACTTTGGATCTGGAGACAAGGAGGAGAAGTATACAGGGCTAATACTCTCAGCAGGGCACAAAGCCTTACTTTATGTAAGCTGCCTATATAGGGAAAGAAAGGCATTAGAAGATCATATGATGGTCAAGACTGATGTGTGGCCAGAAAATTTAATGCTGCAAAAACATTTCCACCCTGCCTGTCTGTACGTAGGGATGACAAAATCATGCAAAGATAACTTCAGATGCCAGTCTTTGGTAAATTCCTTGGAACAGATTTTCTCTTCCCATTTTCCAACAGTGTGTTTTACAGCATCTAGCCATAAGTTCACATTAACACTGTTAGGTCATCTGTTTTTCAAAGCAATTGGTGTCCACATCTTATTAGTTACAGTAAGTTAGGCTATCTCTAATCTAACTCTGTTCCCCCTGTTAGCAGGAAAAGATTTCAAAATTATCTCTATTCCTTGAGCCAAGTTTTATTTGCCAGGAAATTAAATTCAGGATATGTTCTCAGAGTGTTCACATTATCCGTAAAAGTATTGTGGTTGGAACTTCACTGATTATTTTGCTGTTCAGCTAAAATGAAGATCTGAGTTTGACCACACTACTCTTATGCAGGCAAACCTACCCGTGAAACAGCAGGCATTGTTGCTAACTTGATTTTGGGTGTCTATAATGCAGATATTTGCATCTGAGTACACATTTAGACTACTTTTTATTCAACAGAAGGGAACAGACCCTTTCATGGTATGAGTTATTGAGTTACCTTTGCTTAGCTAGCTAACCTAAGATGAATTTCTCCTCAAAATCCTGTTCATTACCTATGAAAGAACCCCAGATGAGCAGCTAATGTGAATCAGTTCACATTGTAGGAGTTGACTTCCTTCCTTGTGTCAGCAAGATCTTTGCTTGTAAAAGAGGACCTGGAAGCAGACAGAGTTTGTAGAGACTCTTTAGCATACGGATCATGAAACTCAGACAGAATTTGGTTGTATTTTTCCCCTAGGATAGAAATTTTATTTTATGTAGCCAGTGGGAGCTGTAAGAATTCAGCCTCTTCAGAGATGTAGTGGAAAGAATATGGCAGTTTTTATTAATACTTTGGGGCAGGTCCCTGCCTGCCCTTTTCTCCTTTTACTCCCCGCATTCTATTTCTTGCTATTACGGTTACGGTATTTCATCCAATGATTCTTTAATGCAGAAAGTATAAAGTCTCTGAATTAGGAAATGGAACTTCAGACCCCTTTTTACTGATGGGAGCACAAGTGTACTAACCACGTGTACTAACCACTGAGCAATGAGTAGGCTCTCTTTTGTTTTTCTCACCTATCTAGTTTTGCACAGAAGAACAATATTTAACAGGAGAGCTTTCCCGCTGCAGTTCCAGCTTTGCACTCAGACTAGTAGTCAGGTATTCTTTTTTGGAAGAAGAAATGATCACAAACCCTCATCCTCTTTCCATTAGTGCTTTGAAATGGCTGCCCATGCAATAGATATGTGGCTGTGCATTATTTGGTGTTGTGAACATACTCTCTTCATTTCTTCCACCAACATAAGCCCTTCAGGAAAGGTAGGAACAGAGAAGTATCTTTTGCTTCATCCAAACAGCTTGAAGTATGAGATACACAACAAAACCGTTGGCTCAGACACAATGGCAGTATCTCTAAACATGTATCTGATTATGTGAGTGCTTCTGAATTGATTCCACAGTCATGTTCAATGACATTTTAGGCAGCTAACTGGTGCCCTGAGTCAGTCATGATTTCTTTGTACAGCTCAGTTCTCTAGCTGTTTTTTTTTTGGATTTCATTCTTTGTCATAAAACTAGTGAAGTTTAGCAACTTTTAGCAAAATTCTTTAATGTTTAGGAAACAGTACAGTTACTGTTGAAACACACATTAATGTATTTGGCTTGAAAGGAACAAGCTATATTTTACAAATATAAAGGAAGAATGCAGCAGGTTTTTATTGTTTATTATTATTATTATTTTTCATATAGCTTCTTACTATAGTCTGACCCATTATGTTTTCTAAATGGAGGTTTGTGGTATTTGGCATCTATTCTTCTGTTCTTTTGATAAGTACTTAAACAGGATGTCCTTGCAAATTAAATGAAAAACAGCACTGGAAGTTTTCCTCCCTCAGGAATAAGTAAGACTGGCAGATGGTTTAAGTGGAAATACATAGGAATTCACTTTAGCCAGTACGTGAAAATCATTCCAGCAGATATTACTGAGGTGAATTCATGAAGCTCCATCAGATATCCTTCTGCACTGAATCAATTTTTAATAGCGTTGAGCAAGATATTTAATTTATTCTATCCAAATTGTTGTGAAGCAGCATTATTCTAAATAGAAAAATAGATAAATAGATAAATAACCAAAAGTAATATTATTTTCAGCTAATTTTGTATGACAGGAATGTCCTTACAATTTCTTGGTAGGAAGGTTGTGAATATACCATAACTAATAAGCATCTCTGAAAATCTGATACAAGCTTTCTTAAGTGTTCAGGGAAACTTGCAGCTGAGTTCAAATGCATGTGTGCACCTGTGGTCATTCATATAAGGATCAAATTTAACATATTAATGTGTTAAAGAAGCTATTTGTCTGATAAACTGCACAGACCAGATTCTTACATATTTACTCAGGCATTTCTGATTCCCTTACCAGAATAATGCACTTCAAATCTATGTTTCATAAGAACTTGTTCAGATTCTCTGAGCAGTGTCCAGTGGCAAGCAAGAAAAACAAAGTAACGACAAACTGTCAGAAATAATACTTGTTCTTTACTTGCTCCATAGTCTTGCAATGTAAGCATATAATTGGTAAGTTAAAGAAATCTAATATTTACTAGCCACGTAGTGGTAAAACAAGAGTTTATGGGAAGATGGGAATTTCACCTAGAGCAGAAAATATGTCTCTCCTATTCATGGAAGATAAAATAGTATGGTTTTGTATATATGATGTATGTATGTATAGGTAGATGGAAGTCATATTTAGTATATATCATTTTTAGAGACTTACTGTATTGAATGCTAGATGTTTTGAGAATCATCGTGTTCCATTGCACTGTACTAAAAGCTTGATGACAGCACTGTCATTGTTTTCATAATAAGGCATAGTCTTGATTGAAACATAAAAAGTAAAACAACTGTGTTGAACAATGTAACATTAAAAATGCATTTATAAATAAATAAAAGCTTAACTTATTTTCTTTAATAAATGTATTTAAGCAAAAAGATGTATATCTCTTTCCAGCAAAGAGGGAAGAGATGACAGTAGGGTTTGGAATTTTTGACCATAAACTTGTGATACCTTTTAATTCACTGTGATTAACTCACAGGGGTATGCAGAGAGGCAGGAAACTTTTGTTTGCCTCTGCATTTCTATAGAAGGAAAGTGATACTTCTAATCTGCTAGTCAGCAATTGTGCTTTTTCTCCATATAGTTGCAGGAATTCCCTTTTTTGAGGGCATTTAGTGGCAATATGGTGAGACATTGTACAGTGAATTCCAAAGCATTTTGCTGTTGTAAAAGAGACTGAGTTGCTGTATCATCTGTTCCATGCCATCTGGAAACTGTGATGTGAAAGAAAACAGCATGCACAGGTGCTACAGTTTGCAGTTTAATTACTACCATACAGCAGGATATATAAAGGAGAGAACATTAACTATTAAATGGTTTTAAATGTTATGAATACAATTCAAAGGGTAAATTAGATAATAATGTGAATGCAGCTACTTATGGAAACGCTGATAGTGGGCTTAATCTTACGGCAGTGCTAGGTTTTTATTTCTCAAAGAGTCAGTGGGTTACATTCCTTGTCAAAACTGTTCTGTATAAGACCCAGTCTGGCTTCCATTTCATACTGAGACAAAATTGTGACTGTCTCTCTGAACATCAAGATAGGAACCATAGTTACTTTAGTTTTGTTCTGCTCTTCAAGACTCATGACTATCTCTCAAGGAAGATGGGCACTGTGTAGACAGCAAGAAGGGGCCCAGGTCGACTCAGAAAAGCAGAAAACAACCCTGTAAAACAGCTGTTGTAGCCTGTGTTAGCTGTATAACGTTAAAAATGTCCGTTCTTGTGTTATCAGAAATGCATCACTCTTGAAGAGTTACTTGAAAGTATAGTTTTTTATTGTTGAAAAGTACGTAAGAACTCTTTATTCTCGTCAGTATTGGAAAGCCATGGTTATACCCTGTACATGGATATCCTTGAGAGATACACAAATTCATATGCTTCAGCAGAGTAGATGAAAGACCTTAAAAACCTGGAAGGGATAGTTCTAAAAAAAACATATATATAAAATAAAATGTTTTAAGATGCTGAGGTCTATTGGAAGTTTTTGCTGCCACCAGTCTTCTGCATCCTGTTTTAAACTTCCTTGAAATTCACAAGAAAATTATCATTACTAACTCATCCTTACTAAAGTTTTTGGAAACATATTCCCCAAGCAGCATTTCAGTAAGAAAAGTAAGCTGAGCCACACCGCTGTGATAAAGGTGACACGAAATGTTATTGAATTTAGAAAGTTTTTTTCCTCAGGAAAGAAAAAAAAAAAAAGTAGAGAAAATGCATTTTGAGAATCGAGTCTCTGTGAAAGGATAGTACCTTCACTTGCTGAAGTATTCAAGTGAGAACAGGATGGTTGACTCTGTTAATCAAACTTATTACATGATGTACTTGTGTGTGTTTTCCAAAGGAAGATAAGGTTTATTGTAACTAAAAAATCAATTTAACTATAACAATAGAAGATCTTAATAGCACTTAATCTTATTAATTTTCCTGGTCAACAATATTCTCACTGCTCTGACGTTAGGGTAAGCAGCACACAGAATGGGAAGGAAATGAGATTGTAAGCAGAACTTTTGTGAGTGTAGAATAAAATTCTTAGGGAATATCACCTGATTTACCACCATTGGAAACAACATATTCTGTCTCCTCAGTCACATCATATCATAAACTCAGTCTTTTTGTTTTTTTGTATGTATTGCTTCAAAAGATAGCTTTTACAGTACTTGTATGTTATTTTTATGACTTCAATATGTGCAATGATATTTCTTTATAGTTATGTGTCACGGAAGTAACATCAAATTGGCATGAGTTTATAGTGACCACTCTGTGTGAATGAGAGCATTTTGAAAGTCATATAATAATGACAGAATATTTAATCCGTACACATTTGAAATGTTATTTAATATGTGTTACAAATTCCCATTTGCAGTTTCTAACATTAGGAAAGATTTGATAACAATGTCATTATTAACATGACAACAGTTTGGAGGTAAATTGATTATATTTCTCTATATTTAATAATTTAAATTTAATGATTTGTCTCCACTATTGATTTGAAGGTCACGAGCCAAAGAGAAACAGTACTCTTTATTTAAATAAAAATATATAAACACAAATATTTATGCAAAATGATATAAAGAAATTAAGAGCTAAAGTAACAATGAACAGACTTTAAAAACTTCGGTTTAGGACAGTTTGCTGTTTAGTCAGTTATCTCAGCTGTTAAAAATGCTTGGCTCAGTTAAACAATGACAGATTGGCAAATCTTATGACAAGTGAAATCTACCAAATTCTTCCCTCACAAATACATCAGTACTTCTCTTTTTAATATCTTCCAGAACTGAAAATACAGAAGTCTACTAAACTAATTTACATAGGTTTAGGTGACATTGTACTTCACATTTTAGTGTAGACAGACCATATAATTTATAACACTTGACAGACAAATAAGATGATAAGATCCCTGGTGCCTACATAACTATTACTTAAGCCCAACCCTGAGTAGCTAAGTATGTTTAAGTTACAAGAGAGGTTGTTGAGTCTGTTCATATGCTTATGGTCATGTACATGCTGAAAAACCTTATGAGATCAAGACAAATCAAATACTCTATCAGGACTACTAATTTGACACTGACATATAGAAATAATCAGGATCTTCAAAACTCCTAGTTCCCTTCAAATTTCAAATGTCTTCATTTATGTGCATTTTGTTATATATATGATCACACAAACATATTACTCAATTCTCGATTCAATTAATGAACATTCATGTGTTGTTATTTTTATACGATGATTAGCACCTAACTTTAAAACTATTGCTTAATTAAACAATTATAAATACACAGTTATTCGTAATTTGAGTTAGCATTGTGCTTTATTGCCAGTATTACTTTCCAATTAAAACAGCAGATAATCTGAGCTCAGCTGAAATTACTTCCTGTAATTTGGAGTTTATTCAGTGTGCATAACTGCCAACATACTAAATATAGCGAATGATGCACAAAATAACAATTAAACTGCCGCAATGTAGTAAGTGTTTAATGGTGAAGGGCAAGTCCTTGCTGTTAAAACAGTTCCACATTGGAAGTCTGAAGACTTTGTGAAGTCCATGATGTCCCATTAGGGTTCAATAATCTGTCCAGTACAAGCAAACAATAGAGATGAAGCCTTTCTGCAAAGCACTGAAATGCAGAGAAAAATTTGTTAAATGAAGCTGGTGATTTTAGTGAATTCTGGATCCAGCTCATAATAAGGTGAAAAAAAGCAGAAATGTATGGATTTGCAGATAGATTTATTTTTGTACTGTGATATCTGAACTGGTGATTGCATAAGCAGTTTAAATAACTTTCCACTATCATAACTATAAAATGTGTATAAACATTCTTCAGAAGAAAAAGTGTTTTATGTCCTATACAATAAATCAGGAACACAGATGAAAACAGATATGCAAAAAGTGTCTCAATCATAGAGTGCAGATGTCTTCTTTCCAAACTGAAGGTGCTGCATAAAATTGATCATGATGAAACTGCTATAATGAAATACTATTGAAAGACTGTGGTTTTGAAATACGTATCCTGTAACAACATGTTGATTCTTCTACAGCTTGATTCTGATGTTTGCACTTATTTTAAAAACTATTCTCTGAAAAGTAAAAGAACTACATCTTTGGTTCAAAAAAAATGGTGCTTAAAACTTACGTATATTAGTCTTGTGATATTTTATCACCCCTCTGAACAGATTATATAGAAGAACTAGAAAAAGTACACTGAAGGTCAACTGTCTCATCAGTGATGTCGATTGACTTGTATATGAAGACAATGTGAACAGAAGAGGAATCTTCAGCAAGAACCAAGTATGAGTGATATTCAACAGAGGTTTTTCAAATCTGAACTGAACTGAAAGATGACCATCTGTGATCGTCAAACTGAAGAACTGGACAAGAATTGAAAAAAACCTTAACTTATCAGTGAAATTAGCTGAGAACTGAGAGTGATTTTTAACGAGAGGCATCATAGAGTAAGAATAGTAAATTGAACAAGTGAAAGCTGAGAAAAACTATTTTGGAGCATTTCCTAGGAAAAGGCTCGGAGGTTATGATGGACTAGAATTTCACTGTATCATATTATTATGAAAAAGGCAATCAAATTCAGATGTGTAAATAGGAATAAAGTTTTCAATGCAGGTAATGTTCTACCTGCTCTACTGAGCATTATGAAAGCGTCAGCTGGAATACTAAGTTCAAGACTGTGTACTGAAGAATCACAATATGTGGCCTACAGAGTCTTAATGAGAGAAACAAAGATATCGACAAATGCAGAAAATATTATGTGTGAGGAATGAATGAAAGAAATGGTGTTGCTTACTCTGAAGAACAGAAGACTTACAGACAATAAAAGTACTCTATTTTCCACAAATATGGCAAGTAAGAGCAGTAATAAGTTATTATTTTTTGTTAGAGTTCTTAGCAAAATGATCAGGTTAGTTACCAGAATTTTACAAAGGTAAGAAGCCCCAGACGTATGCTGTCTTAGAAGATTGTGTTGTCTACATCACTTTTATACTGTCAGAAACAGATATGGAAGATTATGCCAGGTCAAAATTAGACGGATATGATTTCTGAAGTTATGGCAAACTTATTTTCTTATGATTATTTTTCACAAGAATTCAGTGATTTTCAGTAATGTGCATCCAGTAATATGACAATTTCAATAATAATAATAATGGAGCTCAGAACTACAAGATATCATAAGTCCAAAGGTATGAATAGCTTGAAGAAATGACTAATCTGATTTCCCTATGATAGTTAGCTAGTAACTAAAACGAGCTGTGCTATAACGCTCTAATATTTTCCTAGGATTACTGATCACTCAAATATACTGGAAAGATTATTTCAAGGAAAGCTGTTATGCCTATAAATTTCAACATATGTTTTTAAAATCTTCCAGTCTTAAGATGACTTCTGGAAAAATGTCTTAGATATTCTGATATTATTTTTGTTTGCTTGTTTCTTTCCTTGTCCTTTTCTTGTTTACTCACACTATTTACCAATTAAAAATAAAGTGTTTTCTGTATGTATAAAACATTGTGCTAAATCCTTTAAATAAATGTATCTAGTGTTCCACAGAAGATCAGCCGATGTTTCAGGCATAGATTATTTATATTACTGATGCTGCAATTCCAGTTCAGTCTCCTCATCTGGAATGGGAAAAATGTAGAGACACAGAGAAGTAGTTACTCATACAGTTTTTGATGATGGTACAGGCATTTTATTTCTTGAAGGATGAAAGAGGAAAAAAGAGGAATAAAAGATATAATATCAGATCTAGTCAGCAGACGATTCAAAGAGACATCATTCCTTCCAAGGGAACTGAAAGAATGACTCCCTTTCATCATGGGAGTTTGGAGATAATGTAGTTGGAAAGGCCTCTCATCACAAAGGAAGTAGAGGCCTGGGAAACTTGGTGAAAAGAAAACTCGTAATATCAGCAAATCAAAATGTAGAGTGCAGTTACTGGGAAAATAAGAAGAAAAACATGAGTTTACTGAACATTTTATTTTGTAAGTAGAATAGTTCACAAGAACTTTTTCAGATTAAACTTCTGAAAAACTATTGTATTCAAAAATACTAAAATCTTTTTGTAAAATTATCAGAAAAATATCTGGATGAATATAAGGAAAACTGAAAGTAAATATCAAAGTTCCATGAAGAAGGAGATCTGTAATTAATAAGTGATTAATGGGCAAAATAAAAACTAGAAACGGTTAAATGCTAGAAAGAGGAGAAAATTAAACTGGATATTTCTGAGGTGGCTGAGATACTTTAAAGATATAGCAGATGGAACCGTTTAAAGATAACTTCGCCATTTTAATAAATTTGAGACACTAGCCATGTTCAGTGTGCTTCCAAATGCAGCAGCTGAAAATAGTCAATCTCAGCAAATATGTACATTAAAAAGCAGGATTAGTTTTTTGTTTCCTTCAGTGACTCAATCTGAACACAATTGAAAGATTAGAGGCACTTCCAACTAATATAAATAATTACAAGGACACACCTTCTTTCTATTAGTTCTTTCATGCATACTAATTTCTGGGCTCTTCTAGAAATAATAAGAAGCCTATCAGGAAATGAAAACTCGGGGAATTTCTATACAGGTGGGTGATGATGATCTCCTCCTCTTTGAGGTTGTGGCTGAAGAGGAAGGACAGTGAAAATTTGTTTTAAATACCAATGAGCTCTGTTTGTGTGGCACAGTGCTACAATGAGTATATCTCATATTTTTCTCATCCAGTCAGACATACCTAGCTGTCATGTTCACGTAGAAACAACACATGGCCAAAATAGTTTCCATGTTTGCTGACTAGAGTTGCTCATCTTTAGTCCAGGTAGCAGAGCAAGCAAAAGAGATCATGTCTTTTTGTGCACATAGTACTCTGCATAAATATGCTGTTCTCCAGCTACACAAAATCATAGAATTGCAGAATCATAGGAGTGGGAAGGGATCTCTAGAGATCATCAAGCCCAATACACCTGCTAAAAGCAGGTTCCCTACAGTAGGTGATAAGTACTATGTTTGTTCTTCAACTCAGCTAATATATTGATCTATTACTCTTACATATTTTTGTGCAGATATATTTCATTCTAAGATATGCATTTAAGAGCAGTCACATGAATCACTTCCTGTGATTCTTACAGAATCTTTTTCCTATACAATAAACCTAGACAACTATCCTAAACTAGATACTCAATTTCTAGACTGCCTAATATGACATGAAGTAAACGCATCTTACACTGTGAGCATGAGTTTTCAGCTTACTTCAACATACAGAACTCCACTGGTTAATAATAATAATAAATATAAATTAAATTATATAATAATAATTCAATTTTTATTTATTTGTTTATTAACAGTTCAGTTTGAAATTACAAACATTTGCCTATTCATTTGTGGAAGAAGGATTTGCTTTGTGATACTCAATTTCCTTTTTTCATACTAACTGAACTACTCATAAGCAATTGATACAGAAAGATCTCTGTCAATTCAGAGATAAACAAGAGCTGGTAACACTAGTAAGAATTGGTCTAAAGAATATCTGTTGTTCACACAAATGCTCACACACTACATCAACATTAACAAGAGTGGGGCACAGTGATCTGCAGAGGGAAACAACTAATATTAAGGGCTTAGTATGTCAACACTATATTCATTTCAGGAATTTTCACTGACTGAGTTGGTCCCATGTCTAGCCATTAACGTCCATTAGTGGCTAGAGGAAACTTTTTCCTGCTGGAGCACATCTTCCATTTTACTTTCCGCTAAAACAAATCCACTTAGCCCTATGTAAGTCTATATTGAGAAGAGATGACTTCAAACTCAATTTGAGTTTGTAGTTACACCCAGAGTATCTTGTACCAAGAGGGACTGGCATCTTGATCATACACTTTGTGGAATTTGAGCACTAAATTTTTTAAAACTGACTAAAATTAAACTCTAGCAAAGTAGAAGATCTAGCCAGTTGGGAGAAACCACTGTAATTGTCATTGCTCAAAAAACTGCTGTATAACTCAGTTGAAATGTCAAGAGTACAAATAGGAGGGCTTATAGGAGTATTATGCACAGATGATTTGACTATCCAAGTACACATTATGGTGTATCTGTTTATTCCATCATTCCCTACTCCCAAATAATAAACTAATTTAAAAAAAAAAAAAAAAGGAAAGGAAGAAACAAATAGTATTTTATTTGCAATGCTGTCTCAAACAAACATATATATATATTTCCTACGTTCAGGTCACTTGCACAACTTGCAGTTGTGGAATTGCTTTTTGGATTTTTTTTCCTTCTATTCCCTTTTTTTATATTTTCTACATTAATACTTAATAGCTGCTCATGCACACATGTAGTACTTTACTTTTGCACAGGAGATCCAACAATGACCTTCTATGCCAAAAAGAATTGCTGGACAGGTGGCTGAAGGCATGCGCTTCTTGCTGGAAATAATTTTTTTTCTTAAATCTCTGTGAGGATAGTGGAGGAAGAAGAGGAATTAAGGGAGGGCTGTTACAAATAAAGCTATAGACCTCCTCCATTTGGTAGTGAACAGGTTTCCCTAGGCTTGGCCTTGAACAGTCCAATCCCCTGCAGGGCAAGTTCACCGAAGTGCAATGGCCTGCTATTAGAGGGCTGTGTTTTCTAACACCTGGGTGATGAATGGAGTTTCCAGCTAGTAATTAGACACTTCTTGCAAGCAGCAGAAGAGTCCCTTTTTGTACATTGTTTTCAAAGGAGGGGGTGGGGATGGGTTGCTTAAAAAGCAGAAAGAAAAAGGCTTCCTGTATGGTGTTTCATGTTAGCTTGCACTCTGTCGGGAAAAAAATCTCTGGGACTGAAGTTAGTTTCATATTAAATTTCATAAGGGGACATTCCTGCTAGATTCTCAACTGATTTTTCAGTCTCTTAAAACTCAATATCATATTACAGGTATTGAAAATAAATGTGTTTTGCAGGCTAATGGGTAATGAGGCACTTAAGAGAAATCCCTGGATCCCTACATGTCTCTGGAGCTGAGAAGTTAGCATTCATTGACAGCTCCAAGGGGATTTATTTAAGCCTAAAATAAGTATTTCTTTGGCCTTAATTATAGGAAGTGCTTAAGCTGCTGAATTCAAATGCCAAAAGGGATTCATTTAGTCTGAAGTGAATCTTTTCCTGTCCTGAAATTAAACCTCTTAGAACTGTTTGAAACAAGCAAGGAAGAAAAAAACAATAACAGTGAACATTGCCTATTTTTATTGAGTTTACGCCTATTTTTGAGGTCCTTTATCCCTATATGCTCACTTTATATGCTAAAAAACCCTTCTCTGGTAAATAGTTCCTGTTCACCTCTCTGATGACTCCTGAAGTCAATATGGCATGCCCTTTTGTTACAACAACAAGCAGTAAACAACTGAAAGTTCAAATAATTTTTTGAAAAAGTTTCTTATGGCTTTGCTATGCGTATACTTCCTGTAATTAACACAGGAATGACTGAGTTGCTAAATTACATCTCTATTTCAGTTTCTCATATAATTCACATGTCAGAAATTCTGAAAAAGTTCAGTTTCAGAGAGTGCTGTGGAACTCACTGACGCCAGGTATCTGGCCCTGTTCTCTTAGCAGATAGAAAGTTGAGATAGATTACAATATAGATATACAATATAGATAGATTACAATAGCCTAAAAATCACGCACATACACAAAGATCTGCATTTGTAAAGTTCTCTTAACTTTACAGGAGCATAGGTATGCCTACATGGAAAAATTATATTTGGGGATGTTTCTGTTTCTGAAGCAATGTAAATAAAGGATTATTGGTATTTACTTATTTGTCTTAAAGCATTTTGTGTGGAAGTTAGGGACTTGCAACTTTGCATGTTTTTTTGCAGTACCTAAATATATAGGTTTGATTGTCCTTTCTTGGCAAAATAAACAGATAACAAATGCTTTCTTTCTAGATTTTTCTCAACTAATACCATTAGGACAATACATGTTAGTTTTGCCCGAAGTACCCAGAGTTGCCCTGCCTTTCTGGTCTAAACCACCTTGCATCTCCAAGCCCATCTCTCCCAGACTTCCTAATAGTGCAATAGCTATTAAATTCTTCTGACAATAGAATAAAGAACTTCATATAAATGTTTTAGTGTTGTGAAATATAATCCTTTTTTTTTTCCCGTTTTGATAATAAAAGGAAAAATATTTTGTCATCATGTTGAACGCTGATGTAGGGACAGATGTTGCTGATCCTGAATTCTCCAGATCTCTGAATTCTCTGAAATCGCTTGTATCAAATTGCTCTGTGTAGCTATACATACCTTAGTGTGGTGGAAATGAACATGTTCTCAATGACATCAGTTAAATGAGCTACTCTATTCCTTAAATTCCTCATAACGTCTCCCTTTCTACACTTTGATTTTTTGGTCACTGCAAGGCATGGATTTAAAGAAAAGAGGACAAGGAAAAAGTAAGGAGTAATGCAATGCCATTAGGCCCCAAAACTTTCTTGTCAGACAACTTTGAGAGAGAGAGAAGCACAGAGAATGGAAAAAGGAGTTTTCATATGGCTGTACACTATTCCTGTGCATAGGCTGTTACTATCTAGTTTAACAAATGCACATAAACATTTTGTTCACTTGACTGGAAATCTAAGGGTTATACTGTAGTCACAACAAGCATACGAAATAACATCTGACATAAGGAAGAGCTGCTCCCTTTTCATACTAATATTTATATCTGCTTCATTAGAGCAGAAAACATTTGCTGAATGGGCATGTGAAAATTCAAAACTACTGATGAGACAAAAAAAATATCAAGTAGGCCAAGCAGCATTATGTACATGGCTCAAATGTATGACAGCATTGCTATATTTGATCCAGAATTTTCATTGCTAAAAATAATAATAATAAGATTCTATGAAGATCATCCTCCTGTTTGAAGCATTTCTAATTCAGTTTGGACAGCAAAGAAAAGCTAAGATCATGTCATCATTCATGTAATTTCAATGCAATGTAAAAACATTAATGAATCCATCCTGTAGTGTTGAGTTTACGTAATTGCCAGTTCTTTATACTGCATTCATCAAGTTAATATGCCGTTGTACAGCAGCTGAAATTTTTGCCAAATGATTTGTTTAGCTATACAGCTTTAAATCCTGCTGATCTCTTTCTTCAATATTGGTGACATGTTTCTTTTCTTTCTTGTTTTTAATTTTGGAATTCTAACCGTACATTATTATTAATTTCTCCTTCAGATTTTTTTCAAACAAGTTCCCTCTCGTCTGTATACTATGCATATATATAACTATAGATGTACTCAAAAAATATACAGACACTGATTCCATATACTTTATGGAATTCAATAGATAATACTGTACATAAAAAAAATATTCAGTTTAAGAGTCAAGATTTAAGCACTTTTGTGGTCAATGGTATGAGTATTCAACAGGAGAAAAAGCCACCATTAAATATCAGCATTGTTTACAGTTATAATACTTAGTATTGTTACTATTTAAGATCATAAATATCTTTACACATGTATTATACATTAATATTAATTAAAATTTTTAAACGTGACACAAGAATACTTGGGCCACTATTTTTCAAAGTAAATTTAATTTATTGCTGTGCTTTTTGTTCCTAGTATGAACTTAGCATGAGTTTAAACTTACTTTTGTATTTTATGCCTAAAAAAAGGACAACATTTTAAAAATTTGTTTGTTTTACACTTTCTTTAGTACTGACATAATGCCATGAAAAACTAAGCATTTCAGAGACCAAACGAAGGAAAGATGCATATGAAGTTAGATGAGAGTAACCATTAGAGCGCATGCTTGAAAAGATTGTTGTCCTTTTGGGACTTCAAGAACAAGAAAGATGTTATTTCAAGATCTGAAGTGCATTATTCTGCACATTTGTAATACACAAGAAAAATAATTTGTGCTAGATGGCATACATCTGAGTTTGGTTTTGCTTTCTTTTGATAAATCAAATTATTAGAACTTATGTATGAAGATTGTAAAAAAGTAGAAATGTATGACTTTCATAATTTTGTTGCCTTTTTTTCTCAGATAGAACTGCTGATATTACTTCCAGGCATTCCTTCTCTTCTATTTGACGACTCATAATGATATAATCTGGAACTAGCAGTGGAATCATTTAAACTTGCAACACCAGGAAAATCAGAGGCACAAATAAGGGGAACACCTTGGAAGAATACCACAACAGCTGCACTCTGAGTAAATGCATTTGTAAAACATGTAAAAGATCATTTGAATGCTCTTTGGTGCTGTTTGCAAAATACAGTATGTTCTGTTTCAGTAACAGGGTCCAGATGTACATCTTTAGATGAATTTGACCCTGTTAGTTCAAGGAGGCTGCAACAAACCCTTTACAGAATTAATGTTTAAAACTTACTGTAGCGTACATATTGTAATATAGGCAAATTGCAATTTGCAGATCTACTGTTTTAATAACACTGATTTAGTTGGATCACAAAACCGGATATGCAAAGTAGTTACACAGCAGATAATGAATGAAATTGAATGAAAAATGAAGAAAAATGATCAAATTATTCAATTCATTACATGAGTAAATTTGTATAACCATCAGTATTCTTAAAATACAGATATAAGTAGAATCTCAACTTTCATTTGAAAAAAAATAATTTAATTTACATTTTTAATTTACATTTTGATTAATTTACATGTTGTTTAATTTACATTTTGATTCAATGTATTCTATATACTTTAGTGTCTTTGGAAGGAAGAACACTTAAACAACATGGTGCATATAGAAGCTTGCTTAGCATGTCAGTTATTATTAAATACAAAAAAAAAAAGAAAAGATATTCAACACATTTTTAGCCTAATCAAAATCAATAAGAAAATTGTCCACTCTCTTTAAAGTCAAGATTTTACTCTGTGTTACTTTTGCCTGATAGCTTTCTAAATGTTTTTAACATGATGGCACAATGGAATCTGTATCTTACAAAAAGCCTGAGTTGCAAAAGTGTACGATATTCAAGTAGTAAGTCAGAAAGTTAACTTTAACTAGTACATATCCTCCCAGGTCAAACCTTTCTGAGAAGTCCTCATATTCAGATCTACTTTTACTGGCTTCACATAGTGAGATCTCTTGCCAGTGTCTTCAATCTTGTTTCTTTACTTAAGTAGGTTTCCAAGGAAAGACGAAAATGTCTACAAATACCTTAAGAGCGGGAGGCAGAGGGACATGGCCAGCCTCTTTTCAGTGGTGTGTGGGGACAGGGCAAGGGGAAATGGCCACAAACTGGAACAATGGAAGTTCTGCACAAACATGCGGAAGAACTTCTTGGTGAGGGTGACAGAGCCCTGGAAAAGACTGCCCATGGAGGTTGTGGAGTCTCCTTCTCTGGAGATATTCAAGACCCGTCTGAATGCCTACCTGTGCAACCTGCTGCAGGGAACCTGCTTTGGCAGGGGGATTGGACTCAATAATCTCTACAGGTCTCTTCCAACCCCTACAATTCTGTGATTCTGTGATTTCAGACAGATAAAAAATATCACAGTGTCAAAGACAATTTACTGGGGAAAGATATGAAACAAAAATTTTTCAAAACCACTATTTTCTATTATTTCAAAGTCAATCATTCAATACTTTCACACTAATATTTGTTGATCAAGAATGGCATCTTTAGTGCCTACTAGTTCTTCATGTGTCTGAACATCTAGGCAGGCGCTGAGGGAGTAAAATCCCTCCCACTGTAAGAGAAGAGCAAGTTCAAAATCATCTCATGAAACTGAATGAGTACAAGTCTATGGGGCCCAATGACATGCATCCCAGGGTCCTAAAGGAGCTGGCTGATATAGCTGCCAAGTCACTATCTGTTACATTCAAAAAGTCATGGCCATCAGGTAAAGTCCTGAGTGACTGGAAGAAGGGAAACATAACTCTCATTTTTAAGAAATGGAGAAGGGAAGACCTGGGGAACTACAGACTGGTAAGCCTGACATCTGTTCCTGGGAAAATCATTGAGCAGGTCTTCCTGGAAGCTGTGATAAGGCACATGCAAGATGAGGTGATTCAAGACAGCCAGCACAGCTTCACCAAGGGCAGAACAGTCCTCACCAATCTAGTGGCCTCCTATGGTGGAGTGACTGCATTGGTGGACAAAGGAAGAGTGACTGATGTCATCTACTTGGACTTCTACAAAGCCTTTGGTATGGTATCATGCCACATTCTTATCCCTAAACTGGAGAGATATGGATTTGAAAAGCTGACTATACAGTGGATAAATAATTGGTTGGATGGACACACACAAGGTTGTGGTCAACAGCTCTACATCCAGGCTGTTCATGAGTACTGTCCCCCAGGGATCTGTCTTGGGACCAATGATCTTTAACATCTTTGTCAATTAATCTGGACAGTGGGATTGAGTGCAGCCTCAAAAGCTGAGTGTTGACACTAAGCTGAATGGTACAACTGATATGACAGAACGAAGCGATGCTATCCAGAAGAACATCGACAGGCTAGAAAAGAGGGTCCATGTGAACCTAATGAGGTTCAACAAGGCCAAGCTCAAGGTGTTTCACTTGGGTTGGGGCAATCCAAGAAATGTGAACAGACTGGGAGAAGAACTCTTTGAGAGCAGCCCTGTTGAGAAGGACTTGGGGGTTCTTGTAAATGAAAAGCTGAATATAAGCCAGCAGTGTGCACTTGAAGCCTGAAAGGCCAACAGCATCCTGGATTGCATCAAAAGAAGAGTGGCCAGCAGAGAGAGGGAAGTGATTGTCCCCCTCTGCTCTGCCCTTGGGAGGCCCCATCTGGAGCACTGCACTGAGATCTGGGGCCTCCAGCACAAGAAAGATATGGAGTTGTTGGAGTGGGTCCAGAGGAGGGCCATGAAGATGATTAGATGACTTTTCTTCCTGTGAAGAAAGGTTGAGGGGGATGGGCTTGTTCAGCCTGTAGAAGAGAAGGCTCTGAGGAGACCTCACTGCAGCCACCATTAATGGGATCTTATGAACAGGAGGCAGACTGACTTTTACATCGGTAGATAGTGATAGAACAAGGGGGAATGGTTTTAATCTAAAATAGGGGAGATTTAGATTAGCTTCTAGGAGGATATTCTTTACGCAGAGTATGGTGAGGCACTGGAACAGGTTCCCCAGAGAACTGTGGGTGCCCCATTCCTGGAGGCATTCAAGGCTAGATTGAATGGGGCACTGGGCAGCCTTATCTGGTGGGGGGCAATCTTATCCATAGCAGTGGAGTTGGAACTAGATGATCTTTGAGGTCCATTGCAACCCAAGCCATTCTATGATTCTATGTAATATTCTATGAATGAATATTACACCTATGTTTGAAATAGTACAAACCTGTTTTTTCCAGTCCTTAGTTACCTTCACTAAAAAAAAAAAAAAAAGGTAAATGTGTAAGTACAAAGACTTCTTAAACTTATTAGGAAAAAGAATAATTGAGCCATGTTTTATCTTGTTATAATCACACGGCCTGTGTGTTTTATAAGCAACTTAATCATTTTTTATTTTTCCTAATAGCTTTGAAGTTTTTTTATTTATTCTTATCCTGAATAATGGCTACAGGATTTCCCACAAGAAGCCTGAGACACAAAAGATGATATATCAGGAAATGAAAACTTAAATGTCCCTAAGGAAAATTTGTTTCATTTAGGGATTTAGAGCAGATGTTTACATTTTTGTTGGTTTTGAGGAGTAACGTGTATTGCACTGATTTGTTTATCAGGTACTGATATAGAATAAGATTGTTCCTGTATTTCATAATGAGAAACAAAACACTGATTTAGATATCAGGGAAAAGAAATAAGAATATTCATTAAAAACTTTGGAATAGAGAAAAAGTACTTCTCTTATTTATGTCTTTTTTTTTTTTTTTTAGTTTTGCTTTGAGAATAGACCCTACTTTGTAAATAATCCCTTCATACTTACTTTATGTGTATATCTATGTATCTATATACCTATAAATAGATTTATATATATACTAGATAGGCCTTTCTATATGTCTAGGTATATACTAGATATACACATGTATGTCTCTAGTAAAGCCTAGACAAGGGAAAAATTGTGAGTTTTGCTGGTTGTATCATCAGGGATGGAGATTTGCCTCCTCATTGAACAGACATCTGTGGATTCCTAACTGGTTATCAGGACAAGAGGACCAACCTTTTACATGTACTATCTCCATGTCAGGCTCCATTGGTTCAAGTCTATCTTTTGCTGAACTTCTTGTTAAACACTTAGTGTAGCATAAGCTTACACTGATTTTGAGGAACCTTTTCACATCTTTTGTGATAACAGCAAACATCATGCAACCCAGTGACAGAGGTACCATGCACTATAATGTTTTGTGTCTCTTTTTTTGCTTACAAATCTCAACCCAGAGACAGCTCTGCAAAGGTCAAAGTACTATACACTGCACAGACATGTAACTTTTTCTGCCCTACCTCCGGGGAAATGGTGATTTATGTGTTGAGAGTACTCAGGCCCTCTCATGGTATTTTGTTGTTGTTTCCCCTGTTATGTGCAAGAAAGAGTATAGTGACTCATGAAAAGTAAATATATGACTTTTTTTTTTAGATTTATGCTAAGTTTGTATCCTGTTTTTCTGTCATTCATAAGTAAAAGACCACCAGTAAGCCTAGTGCAACCTCTTGGCCTTCATTAACCACATTGTAGGTTATCCCTCCTGAAAAGTCTTCCTTTTTTGTCTTATTCTGTGTCACTTCATCGGTTAAGTACCTTAGAAAATAGGCAATTTTGAAGAAGTAGATTATCCATTCACTGCTGCTTGTGTGCTTTTTTTCCCCCCTTCTGTTCCTTTCTTTGCCTTTTCAATGTAAGATGGAAAAGAACAAAGAGATTTGGATGAAAGTCAGGCTAATCAGGTTGAATACCCTTCATCTCAGATACGCAGGAGTTAAGTTCTACAGTTCAGGCTCTGAAGCTGTTCAATAAATTGAGAAGTATATGTTGAGGAAGGAGGGGAGGAGATGGGGGCAAGCCAAAGAGAACATTCTTTTATGGCATTTTGTAGCCTCTGGGAAAGGAAAGCATTGCTCTTTCAGAAGAGTCAGATTAGTGCTTTCCTTCAGGCACCTCATCTGGAGGAACTTTACCATGGCTGACTATAATCACTGTCATCTGGAAAAGAAGGGAAATGCTGTTTTTGTAATGAACTATATGATTAATTTGGAGCTGTCCAGCAGGGTGTGGGCTTATTGACAGCTTTTCATATTGCTGTAGCCACTATTCTTTCAGTAAGAAACCAAATGTGAGGGAATGGAAAGGCAATTGTTAGTGCTGTGTGTTTCAAGTAAAATATGTATAAATCAAAGATAAGATTGCTGCATCAATGCAAAGTGCAAAGGTCTTTGTTTCTAAGGATTTACATTACATTTTGTTTGTGGGCTTTAGACATGGAAGCAGATCCACTGAATTAGCCCTGAATATTCACCTGTTATAAAGATATGAATGAACTTATCACTGTATTGGGTTTTGGATTTTTAATTATTGTTATTAGTTATTATTTTTGTGAACAACCTAGAAGACATAATTGCTTTAATTTTTCATAAATCTTTAAGGCTAATTCCACTCTCTTCATCAGTGGCCTAGTGAGAGCAGGGGAACAGTTCAAATGCATCTTTTTTCAAGCCAATCAGGATCAGATTTTTTGTCCTTGCACACAGAGAATATTTTCCACCACAATTTCCCAAATCATAAATAATGTACACACAAGTCACTAAAGTTTGTGCTGTAACTTTAATATATTTAATACATTTATTCTGAAAATAAACAGAATCTTGAATTATGTGTCCAGGATCACTGCAAAGGACCTGGTATTTCTGTGTTTCAGAAATAATTATTCTCTGAGAGTATAATTATACATTAGCACCATCTTCTAAATATACCTTTTTTCAAAAGCATTTTTAGTGATTCATATATTATAAAAAAAACAACACATTTATTGTTACACAGGCTGAGAGTTTTGATAAGGAAGAAGGATAATACACTGTTATAATGAAAAATGAATTTTCACTCGTTTTATAGCTGATTGAAATCTCCCAGCTTTTGCTAGCACAGTGTTGTATTAACTTTCTGGACTTTTGTTTAGTTTGCCAGTCTAAAATAAACAAAAATTCTACATTCTTTGAACAATGAAAAAATTGCACACAGTACATGTTCATTCTATTTCGTATTCTGGTCTTACATCTTACTGCACAGCCATAGACAAGTATGCATATAAAATAAGTAATAATTCCTTTTTCAATGAGATTTTAGAAACTCGAAGTATAAACAGCATAAGTTTAATGTACAGAATCTAGTCTTTATCAATTTTTTCTCTCCTGTTTCTACAAAAAGAAATTGTGAAATTTAACAGTTTATTTTAAGTGAAAATCTGGAGAGGAAATGAAGTACGTCATCTGAATATGTAGTAGGCTACATAGGCACATCCTTGCATCTGATTAAGTTAATACACACATGCATAACTGGTGTGTTAGAGACTCAAATGCTCACCATTTTAGGGCTATTTCTTAATATCTTTGTCTATATTGTGTAACATGGCTCCACACTACCTCCTGAAGGATTGGTTCTGAATGGACATTTAGGACAGCAGAAGTGTTTCAAACTATGTGAGGTTTTGGATGTCTGAAGAAAACAATTTTTGACTATGACAGTTTTCTCGTATTTATAACAATTTCCAGAAATTTCCAAATCAGAATTTGTGTTTTAACATTGTTATCTAGGCATGTGAGTTGACTTTATCAGTGACTGAACTATTAAAGGAAAATACGCTTTTCTTTGGAAAAAAAAATTAATCAGTACCACTGAAACTATGAATTTTTAATGACAGTTGTGTGGATTATTTTTATTAGAGCCCTGATGTATGTTTGAAGATATCTTTTTTAACTGACATGAATATGAATGTCAGATTCTGATCTTTTATTCAATGATATGATTTCATGATTTAGCCTTGAGTTTGCCATCTAAAACAGATTAGACCTCTTAAAGCATCTTAAAGCTCTATAAACCTTAATCCAAAACTAGTAAGACCTGTGAGTCCATATATTATATGCTATTTTGTTTTTCACCTGTCACCTATTAGTGCTGATTGCTATTTTACACATAGAGTGCTACCTAAACTTCTATAGGAAGGCAGAAGGATTTGGACTTCAGATTTATTGTGCTCTGAATGTCAGTCAACCAGGTTAGATTTATTTTAAATTGAAAATATGGCTTTACAACATATAGAAAGTTTGTTATATTAATATTCTCTACAGGAAATATTAGCACAAAAAAGTGACAAAACATGATCATGTTCACCACCTGAAATGATGTTACGCTCATAATAACTCAGGTACTTCTGCATGGAACTGCACTGTGCAGGCTAGATACATCCTAAGAGCTACCTAGCACCAGTCTTTCTATTCTACTACTATACAATTACTGATATGATTGCAATTTTCATCTTTTTCTGTCTTGTTCTCAGTCTCCATTAGAACCAGAAATCTTGCATGAATTGTGCTTAAAAAGTATTTGTAACCCTTTTACAATTATTGAATTGGAAGACATCTGTTGGAGTTAATCTAGGTCATCTCTCTACTGACCTTGAAGGATTTGGAGAATCTAAAACTTCAAAGAATCTAAAACATTTTAATTGCTCCCTTATCTTTCTTCTGCTCCATCTGTAATAAATCTTTCAGTCTAAATCATTTCTCTCTTACCAATTGTCTTAGTTTCTGACAGAAGTTACGCTTCTCGTAGTGTCTAGTATGAATTTATCTTGTACCTCCGAGATACTGATAACATCCTGGCAGTGTTGAACGGAGCCGAGGACATAACTCACTTCCGCATTCCTCTGCCAGTGAAATAGTTAAGGGGGGCATAAGCAGCTGGGAACTGGGAGGGGACAGGACCAGGGCAGCTGACCCAAACTGACCAAAGAGCTATTCCATCCCATATAACATCATGTGATTGGTTCGTTGGGTTTCCGGGTTCTCTTCGTTACGGAAGGGGCTAGCCGGGAGGAAGGGTCACCAGTGGCTGTGAGCCCTTGCTCTGCGTATCCTCTTTGTGTGTATATATATATATATATATGTACTGTTATTTCTTTTGTTCCCTTTACTATTTTAGTAAATAGCATTTATCTCAACCCACGCGTTTTACTGCATATCTCTCTACTTCTCTCCCCTGTCCCATTTGGGGAGGGGGGAGGGTGAGTGAATAACTGTGTGGAACTTAGCTATCTGCTGAGTCAAACCATAACACCAATTTAGTCACAGTATCCAGACCTAGCAGATTTACTGTAAGATTTTCCTTGTTGCAATATTGCCTGTAAGTGTCAGGTGATACCAAGATCAATTTTGTACGTGCAGAGAAATGCAAAGAACATACAGTCTAAAAAAGACCCAAAGCTTTAGAGTGCAAAAGGAAAGCTGAATGTATAAAGAATTAATTTATGAAAGGATTTAAATATGTATTAATTATGCTAATATAATGTTTGATGTTGATGGTCCTCTGAACATTTTTCAGAACTCTTTTGCACCCTCTAGCTAACCAGAGAAGCATTCAAAATCCATAGAAAGCTATATTTCTGGTAGTGGCAGTGTACACAGCTGCTCAGCTCTTGGCACTGTCCTGAAACTCTGTCCCATACCTGCACTTGCAGAGGGATTCTCACATTGCTTATCTAGTTCTAGGAACACAGTCAGAGGACAATTCAAAAGCTGGGCTAGAAAAAGCAAGGAGATGAGGAAGATACCTACTCCCTCTTGTCTGAGAGCCCATTGCATAGATCACTAATCAAGGTAAGTGAAGGTTCCAATATCTCCTCTGCCCAAGTCGGAAATGTTTTGCAGGTGTTTTAAAATCTGAAAGATAGAGGTAGTCTCTAAGGTTGAAGTTATTCTGTTCAGAAAAAAATAAAGACACCAAGTTCTCTCTTAGATACAGGTATCCTAAGTACCACAAGACATATGTCTTCTGAATGACCATAATATTATTATACTTTTTGTATCTGTTGTAGTTTCCACGGAAACTAATTTCAGAGGCATTACTTTCGGACACCCACATACAAAGGAAGAAAATGGGATAGTAACTACCTGGATCTACATATAAAACTTGTACCTTCTTAGTCATTGAAGTAAGGCTTCAAATCTTTCTAAATCTTATTTACGCTGCCAAGCTTTTGTATAAACAGTAGCCACAAATACCGTGTGCTTTTTGCTTTTTCTTTTTCTCAATGACATGTTTATAGATAACCTCCTTGAGGAAATAGTTCTCAACACCCAGTGGTCAAAAGAGTTCCCTGAAAATCCCATTCAGGTTCTTAATCTCTACAGAAGTTTAGGATTTCAGGTTTCCTTCTGCCTAGGTTAGCGGTTTCCTGCCTAGCACATCCAACTTTTCTGTATTTCCACTTCGAGGTGTCAGCCTAAATTTTGGACTTCCTTCAGAGTACCAAGTGTCTAGAAATTAGAAGCTGCTACAGGTTTTAACTTTAAGGCATCTAGAGTGTTTTTGTTTGCTTTTGATGTGTTTAGTTTTCAAACTTCAACTTGAAAACTTTTAGATTCTATGAATGTGTGCACATATTTGTATAATGAGGGTATTTTCATACACCAAACAGATAATTAAAAGTTCTGACCATGAGGACACACACATTCTTGAATTCTGAAGCTGTTCATTATATATTCATTATATTCATTAACTGGATGTTAGGGGAAAAAAAAAGACACAAACTCTAAACTTATGCCTTTAGATTTTGAAAAGATTTTCTGATATGTTAAGAAATCCGGAAAGCACCAAACAAAGAAGCAAACTGTGCTGAGATCTCCTCGGGCTCTGCTGTTATTTATTTAAACCTGAATCAAATCCCATTGTAATTCTTCTGAGGGTAATCATTTTCAATGTGAAAATCAGATAATAATAAATCAACCAATACGCCATACAGAGGTTTTAAAAATAACAATGTGGATCACATAGAAATGATTTTATTGAAGCCAGGATCCAATAAAAGAGCTAAGATCAGAGAAGATACTGTACTTCTAATTATATAGAAGTCGGTGTTTCAAATTACCTAGACTACAGAATTTCACAAAGTTATGAATATTTTATAGTTTTTTCTATCTTGGATCATGAACTACTTTCTGCTCATCAAAATACGTAACTGCATTCTTCCATCTTTCATCCATAACATTTTTTGCTCAGTAATGCCCGTTTTTCAGGTTATCACTTCAGGACGGATTCAGTTATATCTTATTTAACTTAATGTTAAGCAAAGAATGTACAGAATATATTCAATAAAATACAAAATAAATAATACAAAGTTTTTCAGGTTTCCATTTCTATATGATCTTTTTTTAAAACTTTTGTTGTCAGGAATGCTGAAAATAAAAATGAGGTAGAATTCTCATAACAGATGTGTTCTTGGCTCCAGCTAACTATTCACAAAGGAGAAATATATTTTCATTTTAAATACAGGATATTAGGTTGTTTCTACTTAAGGCACATATAGGATTTAAGTATTTGCAGGATTTTCTTTAGTTGTATTTTGCCTCAGAAATTCTTAGTGTCTGTTCTCTCAGCAGAAGAGTACAATGAGAATTAATGCATTCTACAGAAAAATAGCATGAAACACAAAAAGAGATGAATTTTGGGATTAATTTATCCACCCAAGGTTTCTCAGTCCATGTGTAACTGAATGACTGAGTATTGACATTGCAGAAGCTAAGGTGATTTAGGACCCTTTTGGAAGTTTTACCCCAACACAATACCATGAGATACACTGTTCATTCCTCAGCTACAGTCAGTCTGCTATTCAACAGTGTTTCATTAACTTTTTTTGAATCAAACCCTAAGGAATGTGTGAGATTCCTCTTTGTGGACATGAGGACTCTTTATTAACTTAATTGATGTTAACAATAGTTATAGTAATGGGAAGTCTGTTGGGCAGCTCAACAATAGCAACTATGGGTTCCTTATTCCCTCAGTATTCATGATTTCCTTTTTCTTTTGTAATTGTGGGTACCAGTTGGAGGAAGAAAGCAAGACATCTCAAATATGTAAATATGGTTTTACTTACGTACAAATGCAAGAGTCCTTGCACACTGTTTTGTAGTATTTCATAAAATATTTGGAGAATGCAGAAATTTCATAAGAGTTACATGAGATTTACTCTTTGTTGTCCAGTGATACTTAGGAAGTTGACTATGAATGTCTTTGAGGCTAAGGAAACAGAACACATTTGTGAATAACAATGCAGTAGTTAATTTTCTCTGACATTTGGTATGCATTTAAATAGCCAAAAAAATATAAAAAACAAAAACAAAACAACAGAATGAGGAAACAAATGACAGAATATCTCTTTTTGTCCACCCAATTGATTATGTCGACTTTTTTATTATTCTTTTGTATTATAAAAGATAGGATATACTTATATTTGAAATATCATCCACCAACACCCCTTGTGCTTTACTAATCATGTATGAGCTCTGGCTTACTTTTTATTATAATAATTATGAAAGTCTTTGAGACTTGTTCTTGGCTGTTACAGTTGAGTTCACTATATAATCCTATTAGTAAATGTATTTGACTTTATTAGGAAGCAGTTTTGTTCCTTGTCTCTCTATTTCTTGTTTAGAAGCTGTTTCAGAATCTTGTTCTTCTAATAGTTAGAATATTGTTCTAATTTCAAGCCAAAAATTAGCTATGGCCAGTTTGTACTAATTTATTCTTTTTCTACAGATATAGAATATATTCAGTTGAGATTACCGATGTCATACCTGTTCTTTAAGGTGAGTTGTTTTGCAAAATCACAGCAACTCATTTACAAGGCACACACTGTGCATAACTTTAACAGTGGCACGGGTTCCTACAATGCCAATCTTGATTTTTTTAATGTCAATCAATATAAACTACATAGGGATGTAATTCCATCATCACAACATCAAAGTTATACAGTAATAACTCAGGAACAGGTACAAGGACAAGTGATTTGAGCTAAAGAAAGTACCATTTTGTATGGAAAAATACAGAGCATGGCCTGAACAGGGGACTAGCCCATGAGAAAAAGGGCTTATGTCAGCTTGGGAACACAAGTACACTGCCTTGGCTTGTGCACCTGCAGGTAGCTAGATGAAAACTTGTGAGAAAACTGCTCTGTAACTGTAAATAAGTACCCTTGCTTTCTGTGAATGACCTTGCTTATCCTGATAAGCGATGCTGTATTTGTCCCCTGCTACTATATAAATGGCCATGATACCATGGGTGGGGGCCCTCTGGCCGAACCCTGCTGCTGAACCCCTGTTGGCTTGCTGCTACCGGCATCCCTACAGGTGAACCCTTCTGCTGGCCCATCACCCCCATCTTCAGAAGGAAGACTGAGAAACTCTACATTCTCTCTCCCTCTCAAAAAAAAAAAAAAAAAGATTTTCAAACTAAACTCTGAAGCATAACATCCACTTCGTTCTTAGTGGATATGTCTTTGAGATCCTCTCAAAGTTCAGATAGTAAATTTCAGTACTTAATTTTGCTATAATATATATGTTAAAAAGTTGCTATTATGCATTCATTCAGCTAACAGTTTGACATTAAATGTTGAAGAAACAAATTTCTACAAATAGCTAACATATTTTCAGGAATTTAAACAAAATACAGATGTAAAAACTTTCAGGAAATCAATTTTTCTCAAGTTCATATATTATATCAAATCTGCTTTTAGTTGGCTGATTTGGAAAATGTTGTATGTACCTCCTTAAATAAAAAATCGTAAGATTTTTCATCCATGTTTCCAGGAATTATCCAGTATTTCTTAAGATCCAGTTTCTGTGACTGAGGTTTTGCCCATTTTCAGGACATGCACATCCTTAGATGGTAATGTGATTCCTCACAAACTGACATTTGTTTTTCTCAAGTTCAAACCATTACTCCTTAAAAAGCTTTAGGAGGCTTTCTGCTCCATCCAGATGTCCTTCTGATGTTTTATGAAAACAAATGAAGTCATCTAAATATGCAAGGATCTTTTAAATTCTCAAAATATGTCTGAGATCACTTAGTGTCTTTTGAAAAGCTCCTCATGAACTCATCATCTGAAAGGCATTCTGGAGGATTGAGATAACTGACAGGGTGTTATAAATGTCTTCTTCCCCCCTTTGATCTCCACATACTTTTATTTTATTTTAATTTTATTTTTCATTCTTAATTTGAGGGTTTCCATATTCTCAGTCAAAGCCAGTAAATTACTTTTCTCTTAATATGCTATACATGAAATCTCGTATGCAAGAAAGTCAGTAACTACCCTGAGCTGCCTATATTTTTTATTCTATTCTGTCATTAGTCGAGGTTGCTGAACTTCTTTATTATTATAACCAAATATTTTCAAGGCAATGGAAACTAGCTAATCAGAACATCCATGGCATGTAGTTTAAGCTTTTTCAGTGCTTTGTGATATATCAAAAGAATTAAAGTTCCAGATCCTAAGTATATGTACAGTTCTTTGCATTATCTTAAAACATACTGATAGTTAACCTTATGTATAAACAACTTCTAGCTCTCATATGACATTGTCTTGATAGGAGATTCCATTTTCAGTGTCCTTTGTCCTCCTATCACCTACAAAAAATCTCCAATTAGTCATGAAATGTCTAACTCATGAAATAATTTGTCATGGGAGTTATGAAGGGGAGCAAAAGGGCAGGTGCTGATCTCTTCTCTCTGATTACCACCAATAGGACCTGAGGGAATGGCAGGGAGCTGCCTCAGGCGGTGAGGAAGGGTGGTCAGATTGTTTATTAGGAAAATGGTTTTCACCAGAGGGTGGTTGGGCATTGGAACAGGCTTCCCAGAGCAGTTTTCGCAGCATCAACCCTGCCAGAGTTCAAGAAGTGTTTGGAAAATGCTCTCAAGCATGTGGTTTGATTTTTGGGTGGTCCTGTGCAGAACAGGGAGCTGAGCTCATTGATTCTTGTGGGTTACTTCCAACTCTAGATATTCTATGCTTCTATGAATATCCTCTATGTTTTCCAATTAGCATTTTCACTATCCTACAGCTCCTAATAATGCTATCTTATATATCTTCCAATTAGTGTTTTCACTATTATGTATTTCCTAATGCTATTTGTTCTGTTGGCCAAAATTTTGCATAACACAATATTGTCAAGCGTTGCCCTAGAAGCTTACTTGATAAATTTGACAGTTAATAACTACTGTTCAATATTTTTTCAGCTAGAATTAATTCCATCATCATTTCATTTGACAGATAATCCAAAAACAAGGTTTCATTATATATGCCAGGTCTACTGATTGTATAAACAATAGAACTGCTGCCATATACAAAAAGTAAAATAAACACATTACACGCAGCTGTTGATTAGTGTCTTTTGCCAGTCATCTTGTTATTAGTGATGTGTTAATGAAGTTTCTGTGGGTTCCAGACTTGAGCTGACTTAACATTGATGATTCTTTTCACTTATATGAAAAGAATTTTTATTAGACTATTTACATTCTTTAAAATATCATTAATTCATCCTAACTTTGCACAGAACAATACTAATGTTCTAGAGGTTGTGTTTAGTGGTTTCTTAGTGCCAGAGGATGGATTTCTCCAACTCCAACTTACTGAGAAAGAACTAAGCTGTCTAAATATTCTACAGGCCATTTTTTCCTTAATGTCACTTGTTTCTAACTTACTTCGAGATATAGTCCTTTTTTCCAATCCTTCAATTCTCATACTGTTTCTTTGTGCTCACCCTTAGATAAACATTTTTATTAACTTGTTTAGCGTTTAGATAATTAAAAGGAGTACCAATGTTGTTTCCTGTACCTTTACCTTTGTGCCATTACTTGAGACTTTGAACATCATAAGAACAGGTGAAAAGCAAAGAAAATATTACTGCACCAGTAACCCTTTTAATTATCTGAAAACATAAGAACACAATAAATATGCCTTTACTATTGTCTGCTTTAGAAATTTTGGGAAAATTATAAACCAAACAGCAAAATTTCTAAGGTCTGAAGTCCTGTATAATACTACTTGGTATCTGGCCTGTTTCAAACAAGCATTCTTCAAGCTTCTGAGGATTTGTTTCTATGAAACAATATCTGATTATTCCTGTATAAGTGCATATAACAATTCGTTGTCAGAAGAATGCAATTTTAGAATGAAACCATTCTCTTTTTACCTTACAAATGATTTGAAGCAGCGTGAATACAAAAATGAGAAGTGGATATATATTGACTTTTTTCCCATGCAAAAAATCCCAGCCAGCCACCCTCATGTGGTATTCTGTGCTTAAACCAGAACTATTTAGTGTAAAAGTACGTCACTATTACTTTTTTTCTTCCGCCTAAGATCTCCTCGTATTTCGATGGGTGATCTATGGTTGTTGTGCTAGATTTGGACTGTGGACACTTCCAGTACAGTCCTATGCTAAGACTGCACGCTATGACTTTGTGAGGATCTGTATAAATGAGCATAGCTGTGGAAGGAAAATCCCTGACTTTGGGAGAGTATGATCAGGAGAGAACTGCTGGACTAGTGCACTGAACACACTGAAGGGCATAAAAGTAGATGACAGGGAGCTACTCCTTCCCTGTGAATTGTTCCCAGATCTGCCTTTTTCCTCAGTTCTCTGAAATAGTCCTTGACTGTATAAATACTTAGATGCAGGGCTTACAGGACTCGTTGAACATTGCCTGCCTAGGCCAATGCTTTCTGAATAGTGACTTCATAGAATCATAGAAT
>WBMW01005938.1:0-35682 GCA_013396635.1 Penelope pileata
TTCTATGATTCTATGATTCTAACGTGATAGGCCTGGGGGGACAGTGGTACCAGAGGGATGAGGAAGAATCCTGCTGCAATGACCGAGAGGAAGCAAATGGAAAAGAGGACTGATATCAAGGAGTTAGGAGGACGCTATGGACAAGTAACCGGTTGTTTCAGGACCCAGAGCCCTCCAAACTATTGCAAACATGTAGTTTTGTTCTCAGGACCCCAGTGTGACTGTGGCACATCAGGTATTTCTCACATGTACAGCCAAGTCCTCCTCCTCCTGCTCCCCACACCAGGATTCAGACATCCAGACCCAAGCCCTGAGCAAAGCCCAGACCCTGGGGTTACTCAGGATCATCTCAGCACAACGTAACTGTGGCCTGAGGTCAACAGGGCAAAGCTGACACCCAAATATGGGTTTTGTACCCGACCAGAGGTTGCAGTGACACTGACATTATCTTCTTTTAAAGGGCAAATAAATGTCTGCATCTCCCAGATCTGTTTGAGTAATGGATGTTTTAACCTAACAAAAAAATATCACTGTGAAAACAAATAAGGATAAAACACATACAAGCCTTTCTCCTCTGCTCAAACTAAAATAAAGCCTTATTAAGTGCCTGTTAGTGTCCTACTAAAACCTCTGCCACCTTGGGCTCAGTCAGACTCAAGCACACAAGTCAGTCACACAGCTATGCCAAGACAGTCTCAGAGGTGCTGTTCGTTCCTGCCATAGCTACATGACCAATTAGGCACAGGAGCATCATGGGTTTGCAGACACCCTGACACAATCAGAGAATACAAACAGCTTTAAAATAAGTTTGGATTAAACACCACCAGTTAGGATAGAGCTGCTGTCCAAAGTCACGTCTGCCAGAAGCCAGCGCAACAGCCTCTGTGCTCCCATCATCACTGTTTTTTGTCCCAGCACAACCACATGGCCACAGGGTGAATCCTACTAAATGCTTCGCAACAGTCATCACTTGGAGATCAGAGCTTTCTGCTTGGTATTTCCTTTTTTTGGCTAATTTATTTCCTCCTTCACACACTATGGCTGAAGCTCTGCTTACAACAGACTAGACAGCTTTTCTGGCACAGAAGACCCAGCAGCTACCGAAGATCTACAAAGGGAGCTGAAATGGCTGCATCTACAACAGCACCTCTGACTCACAGGCACAGAAGATGCCCTTTTTATCCTCAGTAATTTAACAAGGAAAGAAGGAGGATATTCCAAACACTTTTTTATTTTTTATTTTTTTTAAGTAACTCCTCAGACACACAGGTACAGCTAGCAGAGAGAAGGCAGAACACATATGCCTGTGCTTCAAGGGCATTTTCCCCTACAACCAAGCACACAGATGAAAAGGGAGGAAGCTTTTTGGGTTTTGTCATTTGATTCACTTTACGTAGCCGGTTTACAGACCACTTCTCCCAACCAAGCAGTTCAAGAAAAGAACAAGCAGCCTCATCTCATAGGGTGATTCAGTGATTTTACCACAGCTGCATCATGAGTCTGTGGTAGAGCCAGAAACTGACCCTAAGCACCCCCAAGGCTCAGCCCCTCAAAAGATCTTCTTCTCCCTCAGGTCCTTCTGCTTTCCTCAGGAATTGGTAACCCAAAAGCGGGTCTTACAAACACAAGGGCTCAGGACATCCTGCTGACAACTAGCCATAATCCCACATGGAAGAAAACAAGCCTAACACCAAAAGTATCACTGTCATGGCCAACCATGGGCAAAATCATCATCAGTGGCCCCAGCCACTAATGAGTTAGAAAGACTACACTGCATACGTTCACTTATCAGCAAGGCCAAAACCTCTTTTCTCCACTCACTAACATTACTGGTACATCACGTTCTCCATAGCAAAGGGAGTGCTGCAGAAACACTCATCGTTTAAAAGGCGTCAGGAGCCAGTGGGTTCATTTCCTTCAGTAATAACAATGCAAGGAACAAGACGCTATGAGCATGGGCTTCCCCCCAAGGGGCTGTTCAGAGACACTCACCTCTGCCCTAGGATCAGAAGTAAAGTGGACATCCAGACCCCATAATGATACACAAGAGAAGTATCACAACTAGCCACAATGCTAATTCCAGGAGACAAAGAGGAGCAATGGAAGGATCCAGACAAATCTTGGAGGAAAGCAGCAGATGGGTGAATATAAGGCTATAGGTAAACATGACACCTCCCTGCAGCTACCTATCTCAATTACTGCAGGAAACATCACTAATGAAGCTGTAACCTATCCCCATGGCCTCAACCCTGACCTTTCTTGATGCCTCCTGTTCAGATTCAACATCCTACCAGGCTAGGTACAGGCCGCCTCCCACAGACAGACAGCATCCCAAGGCCCCTCTTCGTCAGCCACACAGGAGCACAAGAACGTTCCATCACCATCTTGCCTGGGAGCAAAGCAGCAGGCAGCTGCAGATTCACACCAAGGACAGCCAATAATTACCCCATAACACAACATTCTGGATCCTTTTCAAACTGGACTTTGGCCATGAACCAGAAAGGAAGAGTAGTTACCGGCTATTCTGCCTGTTATCATCTTCCTCTTCCTCCACCCCACAACAGCCTCCCAACAGGAAGAGATGTAGAGGTTATATAGCTAAGGGAGAGTGCAAAATCTGTATGCAGCACCCAGGTATGCTCCTTGCTCCATGCGGCTCATCACTAGAAAGCAATATACGTATTGGATGCAAGGAATGAATCTGTACCCTGAGGCAGGCTTCTCATCCCTCTCCCCTCACCCCTTTACACTGACATATCCTTGTCTCTCCTGAGCTGTGTCAAGTTCAATAAAAAAAAGCTTCTCAGCACCCAAGCGCATGGCAGAGCTATAATAAAAAAAAGTATGTGGAAGAGAGCAGGATGCAGCACTGAGCACTACTAGCAATCTACACAAGAGGGTCTCCTCCTCCTACATGCCTGCGTCAACTTCCCTGGTATCATTTTAGTACTCCTTTGGGGAAAGTGCCAATTGCAACAGCACCAGCATCTAGGAGAGGAGGTAAAACAACCAAAGCCATTCACAGCTCTTGGCCAGCACATGCCACTCTTAAACATGAAGCAGTGATGCCAAAATCATCAGCACTTGGCATGGCAGCCATTCACACCTCAGAGCTGCCAGCCCAGGTCTCAGCTCAGCCACACTGCTCTGCAGCTTTACAGGCAGCCCCAAGCAAAAGCCCCAAGTTCTTATAGTCAGGGTTGACAAATACTGATCCCACAAATAAAATGCAGTCTGCACAGCAGACCTGAAAGCTAGAAAAAATGTGTTTTATGTATGCATCTTTCTTTAAATCAGTTTAGGTTAAGAACCTGTTTCCCTCCAGCCTTCTCTAACCTGTTTCAAATAGGTGTAAAATCCTACATTCAGAGTTTGAAATACTGCTAAGCAGATTTTCTCATGGCTCTTTCCTCTTACCACTTTCTATTGATCTGCTTCACCACAAAAGCTCAGACTAACTTGATTTCAATTCTTTTTCCCACCAGCAAGATGCCGGCAAGCTCACCCAAACCTAAATGCCATCAGGAAAAGTCCTGCAATAGCATCTGCCACTGAGTTCAGTTCAAGCTAGAAAAAGTTCAACTAGAAGAAGGTTAGAGGCTGGAGAGAGGCATCTTATGCTCTGCAAAGCTCCAAGGCAAGCAAGGAGCCAGGATGAGCTGTTCCTCCACTGCATGAGGTATGGAGAAACAGAGGATTTCTTAAATTGCAGCTGAGCAGAAGCTCAAGTTGTGCACACATGCCCACACATGGCATCAGGACTGGAGGAGGGGCAGCCTCCAGCACTCATGTGGATGGCTGGAGCTCCACCATGCCCAGCTCCTCTCCCAGTCTGCTTCGTCAGAGTCTGGAAGCCCTCATCTCATGCTGGCACCCCAGGGGACTACCTTAACATCCTGGTTGCTGAGCGGGTCCATGAGCTGCTCCTCCAGGGTCCGGACAGACTCTGAAGCCAGTACAAGAAGGCGCTGCAGGATCTAGGGGAAAAATGAGAACTGGAGAATGAAACTCAAAACTTCTGAATATAGCGGGAATCCCACTCACCCATGGGGCTCACAGGGCTTGTCAGCACTAGGAGTAGGAAAATGCCCTAAGGCACCACAGTGCACAGTCAGAAGGCCCCAGCTCACCTGAGCAGAGGGTCGCTCTTGGGTCCATACTGAGTTCCACTTGTCTTTGGGGGTGGCAATGAACATAACAGGGAGGCGAGAGCGAGCAGCCACAAACTTGTTCTTGATCTCTGTGCACTCAGCATCTAGAAAGAGCAGGCAGATAGGTGAGATACCCTGCCCCACCCACAGCTCTCCAGCCTTCTTGCCCGTGTATCAGTACAGAAAAGGATAGTGCAACGTACTTTTACCCTTTCCCACCCTCCAATAACAAGTCCACGTGCAGCCAGACCTCAGGGCACTGCAGACTGCAAAATGAGCTGCAGAGGGATGTACTTGAAGCTGTACAGAGTGTGTAGAGGTCTGAGGGCAAAATTATACCCATTGATCCAGCAATGCAGGCTTCACTGAAATGAGGAATTCTCCAGGTCACATTTCCTCCCCCACAGCCACACCACTGGATAGACTCTTGTCACACAAGCCAGTTCCCATGTTCTGGTTCTCCAGAATTGCTCGCAGTGAGCTGTTTCTTCCTTAGAAGTTCAGCGTGGGTACTTCCCAGCACATTTTAAACCAGGGGGAGGATGTGGTTCTTTTTCCTCATTTGCTAAACAGAAGGGATGCTGATATCTGCTTGCATCTCTCCAGCTCTCAGCACACTGCTGATTTGTGAAAGCTGACAGCCTGAGACCAGGTCAGAGGCTGTGGAACACACAATTCCTCTGCATACAAAATCGGGTCATGCCAGGAGGGTGGCTGCGGGCCAAGAAAGGCTCAGAGGTAGCGAACCTGGCAGTACAAACACCTTTTGCCTCTTCTCACCAAGCCTTGGCCAGAGAGCAGCCTTGGCACTGCTCTGCTTCTGTGGCCATGTGGAGCTGGATGATCTTGGGGCAAAGCCTGGCCACTGGCTTCACTAGGAAAGCATCAAGTGGCACCTACGAACCACTTGAGGACAGATTTCTGAATCAAAGAAGCAATATCAGCAAATGCTGCAAATTGCTGGTAGAGAAGCTTGGGGAGCATTGCTCTGCTCTTGCATTTCCCTCTGCATCTGCTAATGAAGAATTTTGGAAACGGGATGCAGGGCTTAGTGGGTCTTTGCTCTGAACTCATCCAGGCACTTGCACATGGGTGCGGACACAAACCAAGGTGCAGTCACCGGGACTAACATGGGCTGGAAATTCACACTACAAGCTGATGAAATAGTTCATATCTAAAGAGTCTTCTGCTTTGTTTCCTAACTGGAAAAAAATAGCTCTTCATACAAGACTTCCATTTTGTTTATTAAAAAAAAGCTGGAAGGTAGAAAAACACCACTTTCCAAGACGGAGTCCTCTCTCCCAAGAAAAGAAAAAGCTGGAGGGCTGAAACCTATGGAAACAGCTGCTCCCCCGGGGGCTTGCGCACACTCCAAAGTAACTTTTCCTCCTCTCTCAAGTAGCTTAACTTTCTCTTCCAAATCAGCTTTAAAAGCTAGGTGTCGCTATCTTACCCACCGCAGCACTCTGACAAAGCCAAGGCAATTCCCTGGTCTCTTCTGGCTCCCAGGGAAAGACAGCAGGTACCCAAAAGATGATCAGACAAAACACAAAGAACAGGGCAGGATCACAGGTCTGCTTAGATGCACCAACATATTCCTTTGGAAAACAGACACATTTACCAGGAAATCCTCAAAGCTTATGAAGAAATAAACACTGGAGGACTGCAGCCCTTTTTCATTGCAGGTTTCACAGCTGGGAACTAGCAGAGAGACCCTGTGATGGGAGCTGCTTGGGAGCCAAGACAGTGCAGGAGGCTTCAAACTTTCCTGATTAGAGCTGAGGTGCTCCATCAGCCACCCAAAGCTGACTGTTCCTCCTGCATAATCAAAGGTTTGGTCCCAAAGAATCAGGACAAAGCCTCAAGCTCAAATGCTGGCTACAGAGAAGCAGAAGACTTCAGAGAAAACTGCATCCAACATTGCTCAGGCTCATCACAGACCTCAGCAAGCCCACAGGTGGCAGAGCACTACCACCAAGATTCACCTCTTCAAAGGCAGACAGAGGGGTGAGGAAGAAGGAACCAAACAAAACAAACTACCCACAGGTCACAACCAAACAAAACCCAAAGCCAAATCAAACACAGCAGAACAGAAAAGGGGTGGAAAATCTGCAGAAGCTGTGAAGTCCCTGCACATCCAAGAATCCTGCAACCAGGAGATGACCAAAAGAAGACACACAGCCCTCACATGATGACTCTCCCACAGCCATGGCCTGTGTGCTGCCCACTTACCTGTGAGGTCGGCATTCAGGTTGACAATGAGAGGGCTGTTTTTCCAGTCAAAGGTTGACAGCAGGTTGAGAAAGCGCAGGAACCCAACCTGGGGAGAGCTACAGACAAGACAAAACTGTTCAACACCAGCATTTGTTTCCTCAGCAGGAACAGGGTTCAGGAGTGACTTAGCACTGTCCAGGCCACACATAGCCCCAGAAGGGATGTCCAAGGTGGATGGGGAAAGTCCAGAAGTGTGAGACACTTCCCCTTCTCCAGAACACCAAAGAGAGTCTTTCCCCCTCATTCCTCCTTCTCCATGCAAAAGAAACCGGTAGGAATTGAAACACTGTCCCCTGAGCATCCCAAAATTTGGACTCCTGGGAATGGAGCAAGGGTCAATCAGAATAGGGCTTCTACCATCTCCAGTGCAGCTTCAAATGCTGCTGACCAAGTTCTCACTGGTCCTACCTTCTTGCAACAGGACATGCTCACAAAGTCAGATATCTGGGAAGGCAGGGCTCTTGCTAGCAGAGCAGTTTAGGAGACAATAAAGCTCTCCAGGCATGAGGCAGCTATTCTTGCTGATTTGGGAAGGAAACCGGATCCTGAGTACAGGTTAGCATAATCTTTTGGCTCCACACAGAACACAGAAGCAGCCTTTAACTTTGTCCTTTAACAGTCCATCTGCCAGAGGCCAGCAAGCAATGGGCCCTGAGGGACTAGTTCCCAACACACTGCTCTGTTCAGCTTTCAGTAGCTGGCCTTCTGCCCTTCCCTTAGGGGTTCCTTCCAGGACAAAACCAGGCTGCAGTCACGAGAACTGTAACATCTCTCTCAGTGAACCAAGGATGGTCAACACGCTGGTAGACACCACACAGCCCTCACCCCTGCTTCTCCCAGCAGTCACCCTCAGGACACGGAGCTCCACCAGTCCTCAGTAAAGCACAAAACACACTTCACTTGTACTGTCAGCACCCAGAGGCCAGAAGGATGCTTGCTCCCATCCTTATCTGTTTTCCCTTCCCACCCTGCAACACACAGGGAAGTGGAAAGCACAGTACCAAAGCATCAAGAATTCTTCTTCTCCACTCAGCTGCTCCCACCAAAGGCTTGGAACAGCATTTCGGCAGCACACAGGCCCACGCATTCACTAATGAGTGCCCTTTCAGCACCTCCTGCCTGGTAGCATCCCATGATGAAAGAGAAAGGCACTAAAACTCCAGTCTGGGCTCCCCATCCTCACCTGGGTGGCATGAAGGGGGCTGGGTGGAGGAAGAGAGACGCCACAAGAAGGTCCACACATTCTTCAGAGATGTTGTCACTCAGGAGCTGGGCACGGACCCAGCGCTTGGCCAGTCGGCAAGTGCTGCCAAAGACAGGATGCTGCTGCTGGAGCCTGCAAGAAGGTAGAGAAGCATCCATGACTGCTCAATAGACACATCCCAGAACCCTTTGCATACAGCAGGAGAGAAAAGAGGGGTAAGTATCTGCTACGAACATGAGTCCATCACATCAAACATGAAGTACTCTGTGGATGTTGAGATTTGGGGAGAATGAAGAAGAAATGTTGCCACATGCTTCTTTCTAATTGTACTGCTCTTTGGTACTTGTCTCCCCATACCACTGACCTTTGATGTGACAACAGTGACAACCAGCTTCCCCTCTCCCCTCCCTCAGAGCCTCTCGCCAGCTTGCACATGGTTGAAGAATCACTTCCCATAGTGAGCTTCCCTCCACACTGCCGCCTTTCATCAGCCAAGGGCACTTCCATACTAGCTCCTGGCCATATTCTGTGCCCTAGACCCCCAGCCTTGCATACCCATGCAAGGAGCTGTTTAGATTTGGCCGATGCAATGTCTCTAGCTCCAGCTGCTTAGACTCTTCTGTGTCCTGGTACTTCAGCATCCCTTCTGGGGTAACCACTTCCTTCAAGATTAGGGGCTCTCGGTGGTAGGCCACTTGGAGACGGAATACATAGCCATCCTGAGATGAGGACAGAAAGTGAAGTCAGGCTTGGTGGCAATACAAGCAGGCTACCGTACTGCACCCCAGGAAAGAACAGTGGCATCCCAGCAACAGAGCAGTCTTCCCATGCTTCTTGCTGCACCCAGCATCCAAACCCAGTTTTTGTTCACCAGGACTGCCTGCATAACCCCCTGCCTGTCTCATTTACAAATCAACTCCAGCCCACAGATCTGAAGAAAGTCTCCACCACCCTCCTACCTTGTACACATCAATGTGGGTGACTGCAGGTCTGCAGATGAACTGGTGCTGCTGCTGGAGGAGCTCAGCCAGCTGGAGGTGGAAAGCTGCTTTGATGCGCTTGATGGCTTCTTTGTCCTGTGGCCACCGGCCACTGCCTTCCATATGGCAGATAACTGGATGCAAAGGGACAACAGGAGGCCAGTGAGGCTCACACAGAAATGGAGTACTGGATCAGGGTGGCTGGGACTAGGTGTTATGGAAGGAAAGCAGCAGCACTCAGCAATGCCGCCTCCCTCTACTTTTCCCCACCAAATCATCTCCCCACTTACTTTTCAAAGGAGCTATATAGGCTGGGCAGGGCTTCTGTTCTGAGGGAAGCAGCAACTGCTTGTTCTTGATTTGGTTATGGAAGGAGTAAATTGGCTTCATGGGAATGGGAGGGAAGACCTGTGAGAAAGCAGCTATCAGGGCAATTGAAAACACATAGCAGAAACCCCATAGCACTGCACACCGTCACTTCTAAACCTTCTGCCCCTGCAAAGCTCCCCTATGAAGGGCTTGGCAACTTATGCACATTCAGCCCTAGCAATGGGACAGCAAAGAGGAGACAGTGCATCACCTCACACACTCTCAGTAGGCACAGAAGTAACAAATGACTAATTCTCTCCGACTCCCCTCACCTCAAGACTCAACAGGGCCAGGGTCTTCCCCTAGCTCCTTACCAACCAACCCCTATGCAGGCTGTGCCCAGGGATACTCACGTCAGTGTACCGAAGGGCTGGGTGGACACCCTGCACAGCCGTCACAGTCAAAGGCAGTCCCTCCAGGTTCCACAGTTTGCGGCTCAGGTCATCGTAGGAGCAGACAACATTGACCATATCCTCCTCACCTGTTCCCAATGCCTGCAAACACACGGGGAATCTCTACATTTACCTCTCCCACTCATGTGGCACAGGCACTCACCTTGCTTCACTCATGGACTGGCATTACAGCCAAGTTCTGAGGATTTGGGACCGCCACCCAAGCAGCTTCCGGAAAGGGCATTCATTCAGCAGAACAGAGAGGTAAAGGAGAGAGGGAAGCCAAGGGCTGATCTGTCTGCCAGCAGCTGCAGGCATCCAAAACGCATTTCAAGAGGGAAATGAAATTATTTCCTGTGCAAGACACTAAGGTGGTAACACAATTTGTACTTCAACTATCCTCCTAGAAGGGGAAAAGCTAAGAGTAATTTGAGGGCAAAGAGATCACACATTGGCATAGTGAGAGCTCTGCTACTGCCTCCTGTCTGTTGTTGCAACACCAGCAGAGGCAGCAGTTAACAGACAACTGCTCGGACTGCATCCTTAGCCAAGGCAGAGCTGCGAAGCACAGCAAAAGCAAGGACCAAATATACCCCAGAGCATCTTAGGAGCCCTGAGAAGAGTGTATAAAGAGCACTGAAGGGAGAATTGCTGCTGCCCTTGATTGCTTCCACCACCCTGAAGCACAGCAGAAAAGCCTGAATGAGGAGAAAACATCATCGATGTTTCAGCTCAGCTCTGACATGGCTGAATGGAGACATAACGCGTTTGCCTTGCGCAGGCTTTACAGCAGAGCAACAGCACCCTCTGCAGGGTCCACCACAAATGACAACCCCTCGCTGTGAGAGGCTGCCTATCTCTAGAGTTAGATGCACTACCCGTCTTCCCTCACTCATGTCCTTCTACCACAAGTTCCCCAGACTGCCTGTACCACGAGAACTGGAAAAGCAGAGACAAACATCCCTACCTACAGCACAGCACCAAGAAGAGCAAGGTTCTCCATTCCTCAAGAACTGGTTACAATGATACTACTGAACACTTCTCAGGTGTGCATCCCCTCTCACTACAGGATTTATCAATCCTGCTTACCCCAGGCTAGCTTGTAGGGACAAAGTGCACACAGATTTTGCTGCCTCATCACACACCTAGTACAAACATCCATCTCATTCAAAAACTGACATGTGGCTCTGCCCAGACTGCAGCTGAAGCTCATTTCACGTGGCCAAGCAGGACTTAATAATGGTCCTGGCATAGGAGACTCTTTCAGCCACGTTTACTCCTCTTTACTCTTAAAAGGGGAAAGGAAACAATCTCCTCTTCCATTCAATAACTAGATAAAAACCTCTGCTTTTACCAAACACCAGCAAAGTACTGCCAAAGTGCTTATGTCTCATCTCCAGGCTCTAATTTCACAAGCAGGAGAGCAGAAGTACAGGTGGGGACATTTCCCAATCTACAAAATCTATCTTTTCTGTTTCAAATAGACATTTGTTTCAGGCACACATTCAGCTGCAACACTAGGGATCACTAGGTGCACACAATCAAGTAACAGAAAAGATTCTTCTCCTGGGTCTCCCACAGGATGAATGCACAGGAACATCGGGCCAGCACCCTGACAGATGCAGAATGTGAAAAGGTGCAGCCACAGGGGCACAGTGGACCATGATCTATCCACAGATGATGTGGATACACTAAACACAAGAAAAGACAGAAAGCCAGGGGGATGTTTGCAGGGAATAATGAGGTATGGAGGCTTGCCAGAGCCAGAGTACTTCAACAGTTATGCCTTGGGTTAGCAGAAAAGACTTGGCAAATCTACTGCACTGCCCAAGCGCCTGCAGACAGCCATTTTCCTTACCCTCACTACTATCTCTTGGGAACCCTCTCAGTGCCTCTGTTCCACAAAGCGAAGACAATCTGCCTATAGCTCTTCCCATACCTCCCCTTCCTGAGAAACCCACAGCCCAATTTGGGGAGCAACTGTACCTCTTTCCCTGACTTGATCACAGACTCCAGCAGTGCTCCTGTGTAGCAGATTGATGATTCAGGAATGTCCGCATGCCTGTGTGAAGGGAGACAACTGAACATTAGAGCTAGGGCCTGCCAACCCATCCACTCTGTGCTGGCTGCACCCACAGGCGAGGGTCAGTCTAAGGCCAAGGAATTCCTCCATATGGGAAGGTCATGGTGAGGAGATTAACCCCTTCTGAGTTCCTCCTATGCCCAATTTATCCACTCAGCACAACTTGTGCAGCTTTACAGGACTCCAAGTCAAAACTGCTAATAGTCTTTCCTCACAGAATTCCTCCTCAAGTTGGGATGAGAAGCCTAGGCCACTTCTTTTTTTGGGCACTGGGGTCTCATTTTTGCAAAGTTTAAACTTCTAGAGGGAGGTTTTCCAGTGTTCTTGGGAGGCCAAATCTTGTTTGCCACTACAGGGCCTCAGAGGATTTCATGAAATATCCTTTAAGGTCCCAGTGGTGTCCTGTCCCAGCTCTGCCAACAATAAATGTCCCAACATTCTCTCTGTATTTAATGGAAGGACACTGCTTCCTCCTTGCAAGCAGCAGCTACAGTACCAAGTGCCTACCCTCACTACCTTCCCTTGAAAAACAGCTAGCAGTACGCAAGATGTCTTAGTTTCTAACAGAAGTTACGCTTCTCGGAGTGTCTAGTATGAATTTATCTTGTACCTCAGAGATACTGATAACATCCTGGCAGTGTTGAACGGAGCCGAGGACATAACTCACTTCCGCATTCCTCTGCCAGTNGACCACAATGCTGAAAAGACTTCCAAACTTCACAGAACTGAAATGACCCACAACTTTCCCAAAAGCAGAAATCTGACAAGGTTACCACAGATGTTGCACAAGCCAAGGAGCACAGCAGTGAGCCCACATACTGCCACAGGCCACCCAGCCTTTGCTGCTGCTCAGTGCTACTTACAGCTTCAGAAGGTGTCTGACAATCTGCTCAGGAATTAGGCGTTTCTGACAGACCGTGCTGGCCTGCCACACCACTGCCTCACAGATGGTACCATCCTGGAATCGCCGCAGCTCAGACTTCTCCCCCCAGAAGGTCCGGAAATCTGTAGCCTGAGGAGAGATGGTCAGAACAGGCCAGGAGCACAGGTCACCACTGGGGCTAGGAAAAGTGCTCCTGCGACTGTCAGCAACCCCTGCAGCTACCCACAATTATAGTAGGGCACAAACTATGCTCCAGCCCCCCAACTTCCTTTAACCAAAGAGAAGCCTCAGGATGGGTGGAGCAACAAGGTGCCCAAGTCTGGGGTCTCTCACTGCTACTTCCACATCCCCACCCCTTCCCACTCATCATTCATCCCACACCAAGGAGCCTCCTCACTCCTGTAGGCCTTTAATGCCTCTCCTGTCGTCAGAGAGCATCATCAGCTCAGCAGTTTCCTCATCCTTGCCCCATAATGGTTTGTCCATGGCAAGCACACAGCACCACACATGGAATCCCCCAAGCTACAAGTCTCCCCTGTCCACTGCCATCCCCACTGCACCAAAGAGCTCTCCTCACTTCAGGGCAATCAGCCTGTGGTCCCTTCTCCAGTGCGCTGGCAGCAAACTCAGGGACAAACAGGAGACCAAATGTCAGAGACCCAATGTCCTTGTGTTTTGGGGGTTCAGCATCAATCAGCCACTGAAAGGAAACAGAGAATACAAAGCACGTGGAGAGGTTACTTAGTTAAAGCAGCATCTGCCAGGATAGATTTACCTACTGCTATGCAAGACATGCTCTCAGTTGCCCAGATGGGCACAGATAAGGAAGACATCATTTAACAGGTCTTCTTGATGAGAAAGGCAGTTGTCTTCTCCCTGCCACACTACTGGACCAGGACCTCTGCCTAGACCAAGTCTCCCAGCAGCACCCCATACCTGAGCCAAGGGCTTCAGGTTCTGTGTCCCTCACAAAGGGGACAGGTCCATCTTCTCCCAGAGAAAAAAGATCCCCTCTCCAGCATCCAGCAGTGCTACAACAGATGTACAAGACCCCACAGACAAAGGATGCAGTGTCACTGCTCACTGTATTACCTCAGGGGTCTGGGGCAAGGAGTGAGCCACAAGCAGCGCTCGTCCAGCCAGTCCACGTGTCAGCAGCGACACAATGAAGGGAAGGGCTGCAGCCACGTAGTTTCCACCCTGATCCATCAGCTCACTCAGCAGCTGCATCTTCCTGCAGGCACTTTGCAGCTTGGAGACGTGCTTCAGGCTGCAGGAGGAAAGAAGCCAGTCACTCCCTCTGACTCCTCCAATAAATCCCTTCTGAGAAAGAGAGATCCTAGAGGATGAGGAAAGTGAGGAGCAGAGGGTCCCAGCCCAGGATGGGGGTTACAAGAAGAAACACTGCACTTCAGCATCTCAGGAGAAAACATTCCCACTCTCTTCCTAGGTACCTAGGCAATAGAAATGGAAGGGCCAAATGCAAGAAGCATCATTGTCTATACCAGAGATAGCAGGGCCATCTCCCACCAGACAGGTCTGAATCCGTCTTAGTTGGAAACCAGAGGTAGCCCATTCCTCTCTGAAGAGGATCCCTCAGCATCACCCAAGCATGATGAGACTCACTGGAAGACATGGTCAAAGGTTCTAAGCATGGGCTTTGAGGTCATGAGCAGCGCCTGGAAGCCATCCACCATTCTGTCATCTAGAATTTCCATGGAGCGTTTAGCTTCAAACTGGACCTGAACAAAGAGACAGAGCAAGAGCATGAAGGAGAAGGGAGGAGGAAAGCAAGTCCTTCCAACAGCAATCAATGCTTCCCCATCAATTATGGTTACCACAGCTCTGTGGTAACCAGCAGACCTTAAATCCAGACAGCCTCCATCCTTAGTAAGCAGTCAAGTGACCAATAGATACACTGCTCTCTACACAGCCTTTCATTGATATTCCTGCCATCAAGGTGTATTATTCTCTGCTCCAAAACTATTATTTCTGCTAAACTTCTGCTTAGCTTCATCCAAAGGTGCTCACACAGAACAATTTTCTTCCACCATTCAAGGAAAATAGGTAAGGCAAATCCAAGTCTCAAAATTCATTTCTAAGCTTCAGAACTGAGGATGGACGTTAAAAGCTTAAAATTCAAAATTGAATCCCCTTTCCACATCCAACTGTCTTCTCTAAGACACCTAACCACACTCCACATGCTTCAGCTCACGTCTACGACAGCACCTTAAGATGTCCTCACAATCTGCCAGTACCTGGTGATATTTGCTGGCAGTCATATCCGCACAGAGGTTCACCAGCCCAGAGGGATCCACAAAGACCACTTCAAACGCCTGGTGGAAGTCGGCCAGGGCAGGCTGAAAGCACAGAGTCCTTAGTGTCACAGTACAGCACAGACACAAAAGCATCACCCCACAGCCATCCCACATTCATACAACGGGCACATACATCCCTGTCCCGGCAGCTCCGACAGCACAGCCAAACACACACACAGCCAGACAGTTGCTCACCAGAGAGGCATCTGTGTCCTTTGCAAGGCTGATCCCTGTCACACTCAGGTCAGTGGTGGCTGTGGAAAGACAAGAAACAGAAAGTCACGCTGCCATCCATATCTCCCCCACTGGTCAGGGTGGTACAGCCATTTGCCAATACCACTGTGGTCTCAGCAACATCAAACAGTGCTGCAACATGATGCTGGTCTCCACCTTGTGATGGGATCTACGCATCCCACTCCAAGACGCTCCATTCAACTCTGCTCTGCTGCCTCATCCCCTCCTGTCTGTCCCACTTACAGAAGGAGAAAAGCCACAATCCTTCCTCTCCTCCACCTGTTCACGCTTCATGCAGAGACTCCATTGACACCAGGCTCTCCCTATCCAGGAAGACCCCCTGAAAACTCACCCAGGAACTGCAGGACATTCCTCAGCACCTGGTACCCACTCATCATCTTGACAATCTTGCGTTTCGTCAGCAGGTAGGCAACTACCATGGAAATCAAGAAGCCATTGAAGCACCCCAAGCCCTGAGATGAACAGACAAGATGAACAGACAAGTCAGCAAGAGCTCAACGAGGCACCACAAGCCTCAGAGCCCAGCCCACACAGCTGCTCCCGGCCTCCGTCATCACCAGCAAAGCACCCACAAAGCCCCAGCCCCCATCAGGAAGATGCAGAGGCAAAGCACAATACAACAAGCAGAGATGTGGATCCCCCTGCATGAAGGCAACACCTCAGTCTGCCAAGAAGTGGGACAAGTCCCCCAACACTCTCCCCCCCAAAAAAAGAAAAACTATCCACTACAGAACTCCTAGGATCTTAAAAAAAAGATGAGTTTCCGGTTCACACAGATCCCTCACAATAAACAGAGCAGGATGGAGCTCCTTGAAACCTAACACAGCTCAAATCACATGCCAGCTGCACCACCCACCAAAAGCCAAACCATCACCTTTCCACTCCTAGGAAGGGAGAATAGGCCAGAGACACATTAGCCACACAAGCAAAGCCTGCTCCATCCTCTGGCAGATGACTTACTTTGCTGAGCTGCCTCTGGTTCAGCCAAACTTTGAGAAGAGCCACACCATCCTTCATGCCTGGGAAGTCAGTGGACACACTAGACAAGAAGTGCAGGTGGGACAGCAGCATCGTGTCACAGAGAACAGAGTTGTTGTAGTGTGGAGTGGGGGGCTCAGGAGCTCCTGTGCAAGGAGACAACAGCATGTTGGACTCAACAACAAACCTCCCATTTAAAAAAAGAAAAAAAAAAGAGGGAGGGGGAGAGCTGCAGTGAACCCAGCTCCTGGCACTGTCTGCAGACTCCAGCTGAAATGAGCAGGCCCCAGGACCCACCTTCTTTGGGTGTGCTCTGCTCTAGGAACCAGGCTGTCCGGACATTGTTCTTGCTAGGATAGAAACGACTTGGCTTGAAGAAACCCGGGGCAGGACAGGCATGAAGTCGGACAGCAACCAGCTTCTCGTCCTTGCCTGTAAGCATTAAGTAGCGGATGTGTGGGAAAAAGAGATGTCAGAGACCTGGCATCTACAATGAGAAAAGAAGCAGCAGCCCTCACTTGGGAAAAAACAAAGCTCCTTTCCAGCAAAGCTCAGCAGTAGTGGAAATCATCTCAGAGCAAAGCAACCACATCCCAAAGCCAGCAGTAACCCAGAGGTCCCACTGCTCGTGTCCAAGTACTGTCATCCTTCATCCCCAGTGAGCAGTCAAGGTACACGTTTGCTCACCCAGTACCCGCCTGTCTGTACTGTCCTTGCTACACCACTGCCAGTCCCAGATCCAAACCCACTATCTCCTTGGGCCTGCAGAAACCACAACAAACATTTGGCAGTCCAAGCATCCCACATCATCTCACAGAAGAGACAGATTGCATACAGCTGTCTTGTGAAGGCAAGAGGACAGCAGAGAGCAAGGTGTGGGAGACAGGATAAGAAAGGACAGTGCTAGACAGCCATGTTTCTGTAGGCTCCACTTTACTTCATGAAGTATCCCAAGAGTGGGTGAGCAAGCAAGGCTGGAGAGTCCAGCCAAGCTGCACAGGACAGGTAAGGAGCCATAAGAAGGGAAGAGACCTTGAGGACTAGGATGTGCGTGGAGATGGAAGAGAACCAGGAGCATGAAAGCTCCAAAATTTATCAACAATTGCACGGACAATCTCAAGTGACCTCTCTCCAAAGAGCCTGTTACATGGTATGATGCCACCACTCTCCAGTCAATGCCAGCAACAGCTCACAAACCCCGTCAGAGCAAGAGGCAAGCAGTACCTCGTGGCCTCAGCAGGAGGATGGGCTTGAGATGGTTGCTGTTCATGTAGGCAAACTTCACGCTGCCAAAGAGATTCTCCTTGGAGAAACACTGGGCAATATGGGCCAGGTACAGAGCTCTCTTGCGGTGGTAGCGCTGGTTCAGGTTGTCTTTGTCCTGGAAGATTTCCTGGAATGAGAGGGAGAGGGGAATCTCACCTCTACTGCCTGCAGAGACTGAGTAAGCATGAGGCACTACACCACCTACAGCTCTCTCCAGCCCCACAGACAGCCCTATCTCAGACATGCAGCTACAGCCCCGGAGAATACCAAGTCAGTCAGTCAGAAACACTGCCTTGTTGCTGGCTGACCAGGCTCTAGGATCATAAAGCAGAGCTATGCAACCTAACAAGGCATCATTACATCTCAAAGTCCATTAGAACGAGTCTGGACAGCAAGAGAACAGAGCTCTAGACTGGTAACAGCCTCGAAACATCACCCTCCTTTTAACACAGACTTGGGTGTAGGGACAGAAGTGCAGTGGTGCACAAAGCCAAACAGCATTCCACTTCTCCAGCAGCACAGAAGAGGTTCAGCCCAGGCAGAGAGCATGAAGAGTCTGAGGAGCTAAAACCAAAGCAGCTGAAGGCTCTAGATCTAGTGCAAGCACTGAAATGACACTGTCCAGCTGCTCATGAAAGCTGATATTCTGTGTATCCAGACACAGCAATCTCACTCACAAACCAGGAAGGCAGGGCAGGGATTGCAGAGGACAGTAGGGGATGGGGCTCAGACAGGTACCAGGCTGCTCAGGAGTCATCATGACCAGACTCACCCGTGGCATGGTCACTGCCACATCCACGTTGATCTCTGGCTTAATGCAAGTGCCCAGCAAGTAGCTGCCCACCACGCTCAGTTCAGCTGGGGGCAGGAAGCGGAACTTCCCCTTTACGTTGAAAGGCACCTGCAGAAATGGCACCTTTACACCCCTGGAAAGCCAGGTCTGGTCAATGATCTGGTAAGAGGACACAGAAAATATTGTAAGCATCACAAACAGCAGATGTGCTGAGACCAACACCCCTCCTCCCACACAGAACAGCTCTGTGCTGGCACAAACCTGCACCCAGGCCTTAAACATGGAGCATTGCCCTCCCCTCCAAAAACTGGCAAAGGCCAATCATTAGCAGTGCCTCCTCCATCCCTCTAGGACTCACATCAGTTTCTGGGATCTCTGGGATGGCGCTCAACAAGCTGTTAATTTCATGAAGGAAAGCATCAATCTTTTTCTTCTTCGTCTCCTTCAGTGTCACCTCCCTTAGAAGTTCTTCAATCTGCATGGGAAAAGGGACCATGAAAGACAGCTGGAATACCAGAATAGCACCTGCCCTTCACCTTGGCCTCTAGCAGAGATGGTGAGCCAGGCAAAAAGGCAGCAGGTGAGCTGGGCAATACCCAAGTTTCTCCACAAACCCTGTTCAGAGCTGGGAGAACAGTCAGCCCACAACAGCTTCTGCCACCTCTTGTGAAGTGACAGATGGAAATCAGCTCCACCCCATTGACTTCTGTGTGAGGATCAGTCAGAAAAAACTGAGTGATTCTCATAGGCTTTGCTCTCAGAAAGGTTTTCATACGACTGGAATGGCCTGCCTAGGGAGGTGGTGGAGTCACCATCCCTAGCGTTGTTCAAGAAGCGTTTAAATGAGGTGCTAAGGGATATGATTTAGTAGCTTAGTGCGTAGTGATGGTGGTAGGAGGACGGTTGGACTAGACGATCTTGTAGGTCCTTTCCAACCTAGTGTTTCTATGATTCTATGACAAAGCCTCAACTCCATTAAAAGATCTTGCAGGTTCACATACGAACAAGGTCCTAGAGATCCTGCTGCTAAAATTCATGAGCAGTCAGGAGATCAGAGCTGCTCCTCATAAAAATCACAAATGTAAGAAATACTAAGAGCTATTTAGTTACCTCACAGAATCATAAAATCATAGAGGCTGAAAGGGATGTCTGGAGATCATCTAGTCCAACCCTCCTGCTAAAAAAACAGGCTCCCTACCGTAGGTTGCACAGAAAAGCATCCAAGCAGGTTTTGAACATCTCCAGAGAAGGAGACTCCATAAGCTCCCCGGGCAGCCTGTTCCAGTGCTCTGTCACCCTTACAGTAAAGAAGTTCTTCCTCACATTCAGATGGAACTTCTTGTGTTCCCATTTGTGCATGTTATCCCTTGTTCTGTCACTGGGCACTGCTGAAGAGCGTGGCCCCATCTGCTTGACTCGTGCCCATTAGGTATTTATAAGTACTGATAAGATCCCCCCTCAGTCTTCTCTTCTCCAGGCTGAACAGCCCCAGATCTCTCAGCTTTCCCTCATAAGACAGATGCTCCAGGTCCCTCTCATCTTTGTAGCCTTCCAGTGGACTCACTCCAGCAGTTCCTTTTCTTGAACTGGGGAGCCCAGAACTGGACACAGTACTCCAGGTGTGGCCTCACCAGGGCAGAAAAGCAGAAGAGGATCACCTCCCTCGCCCTGCTGGCCACGCTCTTTCATGCACCTCAGGATACTATCGGCCTTCTTGGCCACCAGGGCACACTGGGACCCCCAGGTCCTTCTCCGCAGAGCTCCTCTTCAGCAGGTCAACCCCCAACCTGTACTGGTGCATGTGGTTATTCCTCCCCAGCTGCAAGACTCTACACCTTCCCTTGCTGAAATCTGTAACATTCCTCTCCAGCTGGTCCAGGTCTTGCCCCTCCTAACACAGGCTGCTTGTTTTCCCAGAACACAGAAGATGATGTTTGCAGCAGTCAGCTACATCTGGTGACATTACTTCCCCAACAAGCAAAAAACCACCACATGGCAAGATGCAACAGCCACACTGCACTTCTGCACAGGAAGGGTCCTATTTTAAAGGTGTAAAAGAAGAAAAAAGCCCGGGGTGGGATGGCAATAGGAACTATGGCAGAAGTAGCACTGGGAGCCCCACAGACTCTGCACCTTCTGTCCCTGCCCCACACACAGTGCGCCGGTACAGCTCCTGCTGGGCAGAGCCGGACCAGGAAGGCTCAGGGCCTGCCCACGGCCCAGCCTCGCACCCCGCTCCCAGCTCTGCCCGGGCTCGGGGACACGCGTGGGGCTGACCTGCAGGCGGAGCAGACTGGAGTGGAAGAGGTCCTCGGTCTCCTTCAGCTGGTTCAGCTCCTCGCTGGTGGGCGGCTTGTACAGTTCAGCCCGGCTCAGCTTCACCGGCTGCAGGGCCGGGGCCGGGGCCGGGGCCTTCCTCTTCCTGCCCCGTGCCGCGCCGCGCTGGGGGGTCTGCGGGCCCTCCTCCACTTCCTCGGCCTCCGCCGCCTCTGCTGGCTCCTTAAACGCCTGCGAGGAGAAAACAGCATGGCTCAAACCGCCAGGTCTCGGCCTGAACGGCGGTACCGACCCCCGACTCAACCCCCCATGCCCATCCCCTCTCACCGCCATGGCCGCCTCCTCTCAGCCGCGTGCAGTGCGGCCCGCTCCGCTGACGGCGCGTCGCCGCCCTCCCATTGGCTCTCACGCCGCAGCGCGAGGCTTTCGATTGGCCGTGCCAATCTTCACCCCGCCTACGGGGCGGCCGCCTGCTAAGCGAGGATGAGTGGGAGGGGTCTTCTGTCGCTTTGCGACAGGTCGTGCTGCCAGCGGAGCGCTTTGCGGCTGCTGCGGCTGCTTGGCGGCAGGGGTGTCTGGCGTAGGGTTCGCGAGGGGACGTGAAGCATCCCGGGCGAAGCGGGGCGGTAATAAACGAGCTGTTAATAATCCTAGTTAAAGTTTGCAGTTGCTTACTTACAGTTTGCAACAAAACACCGTGCAACACATCCCATCATCACATCCATCCTGACGCCAGGAATCCTGCTGGCACAGGCGCTGCTGTAGCCGTCCCCATCCCTAGTTGCATCCCCCAGAAGCCCAAATCTGCTGCGGAGCTGACCTTACCTCAGAACTGGATTTTTGGAGATTTTGTCACAGCATCATTTTGTTGCTCCTGGTGCATCCTGCCAGTGTTTGCATCTCTCAGCAGAGACAAAGCCATCCGTTTCCAAACTACAGACAGAAAGGTGAAGCCTTTCATTGCAAGGGTAGGCCTGCAAGCATTTTCAGCCTGCTCTGGAACAGAATCGTAGAACCGTGGAACAGCTCTGGTTGGAAGGGACCTTAGGTCCAACCCCCTGCTGCAGACAGGGCTGCCCCCCATCAGATCAGCCTGGCTATAAACACCACCAGGGATGGGCATCCACAGCTTCTCTGGGCAGCCTGTACCAGGGCCTCACCACCCTTTGAGTAAAAAAAAAAATTCTTCATAACATCTAGCCTAAATCTCCCCTCTTTCAGTTTAAAGCATTTTCCCTTGTCATATCACTGTCAGACCATGTAAGAAGTTGGACCCCTCCTGTTTATAATCTCCCTGCGAGTGCTGGAAGGCCATAATGAGGTCTCCCCACAGCCTTCTCTTCTCCAGGCTGAACAATCCCAGCGCACTCAGCCTGTCTTCATAGGAGAAGTGCTCTTTCTGATCATCTTTGTGGCCTCCTCTGGACCTGCTCCAACAGCTCTGCATTCTTCTTGTTCTGGTGTGAGAAAAAGTTCAAATAATTTTTTCAGAGACAGGACCTCTAGTGTAGCAGTTTAAGCACTTTTTATTTGCAATTGCAGTGGCAGGCATCCTGCAAGCAAGAGCATGCTTGAAGAAATGGTTTCACATCTTTTATTCCCTATTACCCTATTTCCTCCCCTGGTTCCTCATTGGCTGAGTACTTCAGGGTCACAAAACTACCCAACACTAACTAAAGATGGACACTGGCTAAATAAACATAGATGTTGCTAATATATTACTGACCCTTAACTTCTCCTCTCTGGTTTTCTGTTTTTTTTTTTTTCCTTCTGTGTCTGTTTTTCAACTTCACTAATTTACGATTCTGCTGCTTAATACTTGCAATCATTAATTTTCCATTAATTTACTTAACTATTGTCCATTCATGCAACAATGTTGCTATCTTATCAGTCTTTAAGCCTGATCCTCCCTAGCAGCTGTACTCATTATCCTAACAGCCTTCAAGACCGATTCTCTCTTGTAACTTGCATTCAATTTTAACATACCACAATATACATTGCATTTATTTTTGTTAGTCCTAATGCAAAAACAAGAACAACAATACACTTGGTACTGATTGTGTTAGTCATAATGCAAAAACAACATTCTATTCCCACACTGGGTGCCTCAGACTTCAATGCAGTACTTACAAGGGCAGAACAGAGGGGGCAATCCTCTCCCTCTCCCTGCTGCCACCCCTCTTGTGATGGAGCCCAGGATACTGTTGGCCTTTCAGGCTGCAAGCATATCCTGCTATGGTAACATTCACACCTGAGCAACTAGGCCCCAGAACTAAACCAAGGCTGAGCGATGACCTGGGCCCCCTCTCCTGCCTGGCAGACAGGAGAGGTCATTCAGTCTGTCTGCGTGAAGGGTCTCTCACAGCTTGCTTTAACAGCACTGTGCATGTCTTCTGGCATGAGTTACTGCAAAAATACTCCACTTCAAGTTTATAAAACACAGTGAAGACAAGGAACTGCTTCCTACACCTAGAAAATAGCTTTTTTTCCCCAAAGGAGCCAGGCTGCAGGCAGCATTGCTGGATTGCCCATCCAGCAAATGGATGGGCTCAGAGCAGCTTCCTGAAGGGTCAGCGTCTGGTACTGTCAGGGTGGGCATCACATATCCTGCAGAGAGCACAGGGCAAAACTGCAGAGCCTGGGTTGCCTTACTGAACTCCAGCAGTGCTGAGGCAAGCAAGGGAAGCTGGACTGCACTGGCTGGAACCCACACATGGGTTACTGGAGCAGGAGAAATAGACTCACAGAATATCACAATTTGGAGGGACCCAGAAGGATCATGGAGTCCAACTCCTGGCTCCACACAGGACCACCCAAAATCCAAACCCTATGTCTGAGCATTGTCTAAATACTCTCTGAACTCCAGCAGCGTGGGGCCATGCCCACTGCCCTAGGCAGCCTGTGCTATGCCCACCATCCTCTGGTGAAGAACCTTTTCCTCACCCTCACCTGATCCTCCCCTAACACAGCTCCATGCCATCCCCTTGGGCCCTGTCACTGTCCCCAGAGAGAAGAGCTCAGCGCTGCCCCTGTGTTCCTTGTGAGGAGCTGTAGGCCACCATGAGGCCTTCCCTCAGCCTCCCCTGCTCTGAACCAAACAAACCAAGGGGCCTCAGCTGCTCCTCACACCTCTTTCCTTGCAAACCCTTCTCCATAGCCCTCATTTGTACTGCTAATACTAATGTCCTTCTTACATTGTGGTGCCCAAATTGTACCCAGTGCTTGAGGTGAGGCTGCACAGTGCAGAGCAGGACAATCCCTGCCCTCACCCAGCAGTGCTAGGCCTGGGGCACCCCAGAGCACAGTGGTCCCTTTTGGACCTTTAAAATGATGCCTTTGCACCTCAGCTCCAGCTGGATTAGTTCAGATTGTCAGGGTTCTGAAACCTGCCTAGAGGCAGGTGGCCAGGGGTGTGGTGGCCTGCACCTGGATGAAGAGTGCTGGAAGAAAAAAAGAGGGGGTTGACAGGGTGTGGGGACACCCATGGTGAGTGACAGTGACAAGTGTGATGGTGTGTGACAACATGTGGCAATGTGACAGTAGGGTGCTGGTGCCTTCTGCTGAGTGCCACCCACTGCAGAGAGCTTCTGTGTCACCCAGAAATGAGACATAACCCTGAGTTAGCCTCAGTAATGCTCTTTCCCTCAACACTGGAGACATGAATGCCATTGTCCATCCATGTGCATGTGTTGCCCCGCGCTCCATTGGATTCCAACATCACCTGTAAAGAATGACCTCCAGCTAGCACAGGTATTTAGCTCCCTGACAGTTTTACAAGTAATTGTTGTGGACGGGCCCTGTGACTGCCAAGTGTGAATTACGGTGTCAGCTCCTACCTCAGCAGGAATTCATCCTCCACGCTCTCAAAAGAAGCAGCTCTGGAGCTCTCCTCCCTCCCACTGCTGATGTGCCAAGCTCAGCTTCTTTCCCAAATTTTCAATTCACTGTGTCCCAACCCTGATGTGCCGCCACCACCACTGCCCAACACCACCAGCAGCTATGGGCATGCCTGTGGGGTCAGGCTCCCCTCTGATTCAGGGCGAGGGTAATTACAGCCCAGCTCAGGATTTTTAGGAAGGCTGTAAAACTTGTTTGGTCATTGCTGGCCTCAACGTCACATCCCCATGCCGCTCAAGTGCAGCAGGGGACAAGGAACTTGGCCAAGGGAGGAAGCAGCAGCTCCAGGGGGGTGGCAGGGACGTCCATGGGCATCACTGGTGCACATGTACACACATTGCCGTGTGCATGCATGTACATATATGCACATAGGTACACTGACATGTTCACACACACGTGCTGTCCCAGGGTGGTCAGGCCAGCCCCGCAGCAGTGCTGGGGTTGCCTTCTCCACAACTATTTAGCAAAGTATTTCAGCAGTGGTGAGTCATTAATTACCCCCCATCCCAACATGCTAATACTAGTAATCATCATAAAAAATGACTTCCTAGCATGCCACTCCCCCGCCTGCCCTCACAAGTGCTGCTCACCTCCCAACACCACGCCTTGCCAACAAAACCACGGGATCCTCTGTCTGGCTGCACCCCAGCCCCAAACACAGGAAGCACCAGGGCAGGGGCGGGATCTGTCCCCTGGCTCCATCCCCTGGAACTTGGGGGTTTCCAGCCCAGGTGATGCCATTCCCGGGATGATGTCATCGTCTCCTTGGCACAGCATCCCTAAGCTTCTCTAGGGGTGCAGGCAGATGGAGAGCCAGCATCAGCACACCCCCAGGGAAATCCTTCAACACCAGCTATCTGGACACTGTAGCAGCATGGCATCTAACAAATGACAAAACTCCACAAAAAAACATCCATTCTTCCTTATAACATCTGAAGTGCACTAAAGGAGCCATGACACAGCCCCTGGCTACCATCACTTATCCTTGGCCAAGCCATGCAAATACTCATCCTGACCCCAAATCCCATAAAGTCTGTAGCCACCGACCCTTTCCAGGGCAACTACAGCCCCATCCCTTTGCTACTCACGGATAAAAACTGCATGGGTGCATATAGCCTCCTGCTGCGCACCAAGATGACCAGGAAGAACCAGAAATATCTCCTGTGAAATAACAGCACTGGTGGGACCGATAACTATGGATGAATTTTTCCCCCTCCTATTTGTGTTATTTCTATTTCCATCCATTTCCCACTGGGTTCATCCATGCTGGTGGAGCAGGACTGTCTTCTCACTGTGCCATTCCCCTGGGGTGAGAGGAGGGCAGCCACAGGGTTGAACCATGCCAGGAATCGCCAATGTCCAAAAAGGGAGATTTGCAGGAGAAAAATTTGCTGTCTACCATCCCTTTATGCTTTGCAAAAGAAAAGGACTGGTTCCTGCTGGACCTAGATGTCCCATTTCTTTATTTTTTTTATTTTTTTTTGCTACCATAAAGATGACACCAAGCAGGGATCAGGTCACTGGATGGGCTGAGAGCATCACCTGCAGATGTCTCACACTTCCCACGGGCAAAGCCAGCTCCCAACCTGAGCTGTGCATCTGTTCCCTGACCCCCATGGACAAAGAAAGCCACAACTCCAAAAAAAAAGCCCACCACTTCTGGCCATGGCTGTCCCATGCCTGGTCTGCGCAACCAAGCCAAAACCCAAAAAGTCTGGAGAAAGCCAGATGGTTCTGATGCAGACCTTGCGTATGCCACGCAGCCCCAGGTCCCCTTCTGGTGAGGAGGATGTGTTCCTTGTCCTCTGTTGCATCTCACCAGCACCTGCCATCACTTGCGGCACAGCAGAATGATTACATGCTCTGTGAAGCCTCAGTTCCTCACTCTGCTGGGCACGCACGGAGTAAAACCACTAATTAGCAGTGCCAGGGTCTAGGTGACCTCACAGCATCCAGAGCCATGTCGGGGGGGATTATGCTTCAGGAGACTGGATTACATGTTCCTCTTACACCAAAAAAAAAGCCCAAAAGGTCAGAAATCCAGAGAGGACTTTAACAATCCATACATCCATACATTCTGGTTGGGCTGGTTGGGGAGGAGAGAGAGACCAATGGTGACTGCTCAAAGCCACCAGCTCCAACAGCTTTATTACAAAAGCTGGATGATCAGAATTGCACAGAGAACTGATGGAAAATTCACATTTTGTAGCATGCTAGCAGCATCTGCCTCCTTTTAAATCACCAGTTTGCTTTTTGCATAGGTGGCTTTGCATCCTTGTTTTTATTTTCTGCTTGCTTTTGGCTTGCTTTCTGTGGCAGGCTAGAGAGTGAGCCTGCCTGATTTCCTTGCTGTTGCTGTGGGCTGTACACATAGCAACAAGGAGGAGAAGCCCTTTTCTTTTTCCTTTTTTTTTTTTTCTTTTCCTGATCCCAAGAAACAATCTGCAGCCTCCAAAAATCACACCAGGGATGCCAAGGGAGGGAAAGGACCTGCAAAGCTCTGACTGCTCATGTTTTGCCATAGTGCAGTGCTTTATTGGTGACAGTTTGTTTGCCACAATTCCACCAAAACAGCCATTGGCAATCTCCCTGAAGCAGAATATTGCTCCATTTTTCAAAACAAAGAAAATAGAAATAATTCGATCTCTTTGGCAGCTCCTGAGACTGGATGTGGTGGAGAAAAGCAGGAAGAGGCAAATGCAGCACTTATTTACCACAGCTCACACCTCCCATGCCAAGGTACCTGGCGATGTGCACCCGTCCCTCTCCAACCTTTTCTCCCTTGTTTTGTGCAGTGCTGGGGGGGCAAGCAGAGCTGTACTGGGGTGAATGTCACTGGGACAGTGGGACCTCCTGGACAAGATAGGAAAGCATCAACAGAGTGAGGAAGGTGCTGATAATGTGATTAATTGAAAGCATGCCTGGCTCAGATTTAACAGCTCTTGCTCTTTTCGTGTTTATTCCAGCCCCCAGTGGTCTTTCAAGACCTCTGTGGTCCATCCTCCTCGCTCACTCAAAGGGGAAACTGAGGCACAGCAGTAGCAGGGTTTGTCAGGGTGCTAGAGAGCTGAGCCAGAGCTGGCATAGGCAGTCAGGCTGTTCCCTTGCAGTTCCCATTCTGCTCTCGCTTCCCACAGAAACAGAGATGCTGCAGCCACGCTGCATGTTGCTGCCAGATCCTTCTTTGCTCTGAGCTTTGAACCCACAGGCAGGCTTGCCCCCAGATGCAGACAATTTGGAGATGTGCTGTGGGACTAGGCAGCTCAGCTGGGAGGAGAAGGTCCAAAGACAGTCCTTGCACTGCAAGGGAGCTTGCAGGGCAAGCTGAGCTGCATTGCCAGGCGCCTGAGACTCCACACAAGAGGGTGCTAGTGGAAGCCAGGTGTGAAAGCACTGCCTCTCCAGGAGCGAGTGCCACTGTTTGTTGTGCTCTCCAACCACTTCAGGTTTGCTATGTCTCCCCAGTGCCTGCCGTGTGAGCAAACATGAAGAGACAAATTCTCCCACTCCTGTAGTCTGGGTAAAGACAGCAGCACCCAAGGGAGAAAATACAGGCAGGGACAATTTGGGTGATGACATCTCACTTTGAGTCATACTGGCTACAACAGATATAGAGAAGGCCGAGGTATTAAATGAGTTCTTTGCCTCAGTCTTCACTGGCAGCCAGGATTCTCGTATTTCTCATACCCCTAAAGCTCACATCCCTGAATCTCTAGGTGGGAAAAGGTGGAGTAATTTGCCACCCGCTGGAAGGGCAGAGGAAGTCTGAGACCACCTCATGAGACTGAATGTGTACAAGTCTATGGGGCCGGATGACATGCGTCCCAGTGTTCTGAAGGAGCTGGCTGATGTGGTTGCTGAGCCGCTCTCCATCATATCTGAAAAGTCGTGGCTGTCAGGCGAAGTCTCTGGTGACTGGAAAAAGGGAAACATCACTCCCATTTACAAGAAAGGGAGGAAGAAGGACCCAGGGAACTACAGGCTGGTGAGCCTCACCTCTGTGCCTGGGAAGATCATGGAACAGATCCTCCTGGATGACATGCTAAGGCACATGAGGATTGAGCGGGTTATCCACGACAGCCAGCACGGCTTCTCCAAGGGAAAGTCATGCCTGACCAATCTGGTGGCCTTCTATGATGGAGTGACAGCATCAGTGGACAAAGGGGAGGCAACCGATGTCATCTACCTGGACTTGTGCAAGGCCTTCAACATGGTCCCTCACCACATCCTTATCTCTAAATTGGAGAAATATGGATTTGAAGGGTGGACTGTTTGGTGGATAAGAAATTGGTTGGAAGGCCGTAGACAGAGGGTTGTGGTGAACAGCTCTATGTCCAGGTGGAGGCCGGTANGATTGTCCCCCTCTGCTCTGCCCTCGTGAAGCCCCATCTGGAGTACTGCATCCTGGTCTGGGGCCCCCAGTACAGGAAAGATGTGGAGCTGTTGGAGAGGGTCCAGAGGAGGGCCACAAAGATGCTCAGAGGGCTGGAGCACCTCCCCTACTAGGACAGGCTGAGGGAGCTGGGCTTGTTCAGCCTGGAGAAGAGAAGGCTGCGGGGGGACCTCATTGCGGCCTTCCAGTGTTTAAAAGGAGATTATAAACAGGAGGGGAACCAACTTTTCAAAAGGGTAGACAGTGACAGGACAAGGGGGAATGGTTTTAAGCTGAAGGAGGGAAGGTTTAGATTAGACATCAGGGGGAAGTTCTCTACTGAGAGAGTGGTGAGAGGCTGGCACAGGCTGCCCAGAGAGGTTGTGGATGCCCCGACCCTGGACGTGTTCAAGGCCAGGTTGGATGGGGTCCTGGGTAACCTGATCTAGTACCAGATCTGGAGGTTGGTGGCCCTGCCTGTGGCAGGAGAGTTTGAACCTGATGATCCTTGGGGTCCCTTCCAACCCAGGCCATTCTACGATTCTACAATTTTCTCCTGAATTGTCTTTTATACAATGTGCAGGAGTGCACCCAGGACACATAGTGCTTGTTATAAAAGGGATGGTGGCAAAGGGGAAGCTGTCTTCAGGTGATCATGACATCCTAAGGTATCAGCATCCAGAGAAGGAACAGCTGTGCAGGCTGGGACTCTCCTGTTTCCAAAAGATGTGCACAGGAAAGGTTATGGTAGAGCCTGTAAAATCATGAGGGACAGAAAACAGTTGGGTAGAAAAGGACTGGTCATCATGTCCTGCAACGTGAGGATGAGGGCATCGAAAAGGAGGCAAGATCAAAACAAACCAAAGGAAATGATTCTGCACCCAAGCAGGTCATTAGAGTGGTCAGCTATTTGCCACAGGATGTTGCAAATGCTTAAAATTTATCCAGCTTCAAAAATAACTAAACAAATTCACAGGACAAAAATCCACTGTAGTCTATTACATACAAAGACACATCTGACTCAGGGAGTCCGAGTCACAGAAAATTGTCAGAGGTCAGGGAGCTATTCTGGGGAAGTATCACATCTTCTAACATCCCTCCGTGGTTGTCCAAAGGTGGATTTTCATGAAGAGAGGCACCAGGCTTCTTAGACTGTTGATTGTTTTGGGGCTGGTTATGATTCCCTTCTCTTCCCACTAGCCATTGCAAATGCCTCTATGTGCCATAAGAGATGGGATCAGGTGGTAAAGTGGTCTCAGTTTCCCAGTACTGAAACACCACATTGGTCACGATAAGTTTGTTATCCAGCTGTGTGAATCTGGCCTTGGAGCTCAGCCCGGAGCTGTTGTGTGGGGCACAGAGCCTGCTGGGATCACAGCACGACCAGGTGAAGCCTTCCCAAATAAACAGGGCACACAGACAGAGAGATGCTCTATAGAGGGTGAAGAGCTGGAAGAGCAAAGGGAGATGGTGAGGGATGAGGAACACTCATTTGCACCCACAAAACCCAGAACCTCTTTGGCAGCAGGGCCAGGGCTGTGAGGCCCGGGATGTTTTCTGTCTGCAGAGCTGGGCAAGCATCTTCAGAGACTCCCAGCAGATGGAGAGATAAGATAACGCCCTTGGGGAGCCACATGTTCTGGCTCCCGAGATAAAGTGATGAGGGTGATCGCTTGTTGCAGTCTTGATACAGCACTCACTGCAGAGACACCGAGCCTGAAGACCGTGAGATAAGGTGAGGGCAAAAGAAGACCAGCCTGTGACCTGGCCATGAGAAATTCCAAATCTTCCTCTTGTTACTGTGGTGTGGAACAAATTGAATAGGATAGGAAGGACAGAACAGAACAGAACAGAACAGAGCAGAATAGAATAGGTTTGATTCAGTTGACAGAACCCTTCAAAGGCCATCGAGTCCAACTGCCTGATCATTTCAGGGCTAACCAAACATTGAAGCATGTCACTGAAAGCATTATCCAAATGCCTTTTGAGCACCACTGGGCTTGGGGCATCAACCACCCTGCTAGGAAGCCTGCTCCTGTGCTTGACAACCCTCATGGGAAAGAAAGGGAAGAGTTCAGAGCAATCAGTGCACATCCAAGCAGGTCCAGCCCAGCTTAGGCTTCCCCAGACCTCTGGCAGAGAGATCTCTGGTCTCTCTCTAGCCACCTCCAATGTCAGCAAAATGCTGTCAGCCATATTGCCAGCCTGGTAGCCAAGAAACACTGCAAGAGGCCTCTTGTTTGCTCCTGCATCACCAACCTCTGCAAGTATCTCCAAGGATGAGAACTGCCAGGAGTGTCGCAGGTAATACATAGTCCCAAGAGCCCTAGATAAAGTCCTACTCTGATTTATTATTATTATTATTATTATTATTATTATTATTATTATTATTATTATTATTATTATTATTATTATTTATTAATCATCAGAATATAAAGAGTAGCAGGAAGATATTTTCATTGTGCACTTGTATGAGAATCTTTGACAGGTACCACAAATTTTTAGATATCTAGTGGGTGTGAAAGAAGCATGTATGTATGCATATTTCATATATATACGAAAGTCATGATGCTGGTGAGGGTAAATGAAATGGAGGGTAGGCAGCAGAAGCAAACAGGAGAGTGAATGGAACAATAATTTTGCAGATAAAAAGAGAAAAATGCCTTACAATCAAGTCAAGCTGAGCTGGAGATGGCTCTAGAAGAAACAGCTTTATCTGGTTAGAGGACAACCTCACCAAACTCTCCCTTCTAATTTCTGATGTTCATAATTGGTCAGGTAAATGAAAATACACCTCACTCTGGAGAAAAGCTCTGCATTTCTGAAGCTGAGCACGTGCTGTGCTGCCAAGGGAAGAATCTGAATGCTCTGGCAATGCTCACCAGCGCTGCACTTACAAAGAAAAAAAAAAGAGAGAGAGAGAGAGAGGGAAATAAATTAAAAATGGATGCCGAGAGAAGAACACACTTGAAATGGAGAAAAGCTTTTATCCAAGTTGTGCAGCCTTCACAGCATTTCTGCTGCTTCTCTGCAATAGAGGGATTTGCTCAGTGCCTGCTGCTCCATGCAGCTCCCACTTTGCAGCCCCTGTGTCCTGACCTTCGCCCCTCTCATACAAGAGGGCAACAGCAAACGATTGCCTTTTTGGGTCCTTCCCACGAGCCAGCAAGTACATTCAGAGGTGTTTTATTTTCCCTGGGGTGAGAGCATGGAAAGGTCCCTTGATGGTCTCAGAGATAAGGGCAGTGTGAACCAGCCAGGGCTGGGCTGCAGCCAGCTCACCCAGCTGAACGCCTCCCTGCAGCACAGGGAATGCATCGGGCTCCCTCACTGCTTCCCAGCATCTACCAGGGACAAGCACAAGGGCATTGTGGTTTACAGCAGCTGCACTGCAGAAATGAGGATCCAGATGCAAAAGCTTGGGTTGGCTTTTAAGCTCACTCCCTCCGGACCGTCATGTTTCCCATGCAAAGATAAAACAAACTCATCTGAAATGAAATCCTCAGCCTGCTGTTCTGCTGATAGTTTCAGCAGCATCAGAGCCTCCTCCACCTTTACAAGCAGGATGCTCCAGCAGAGGGGACTGGCCCTGGTGCGAACCCAGATGCAAGCATGCAGCCTGGTGCCAGCTCCCTCCATGCACTGCCAGACTTTGAATGCACAATCAAGGTTCAGAGAAGGGGAGGGACCCCTCATGCAGGCCAGGCAGAGCACCCTGAAGATGCTGAGACATGCTAGATGGGCCACAGACACAGGATGAACAAAATGCACCATGTGCTCAGAGCTTTGAGTTGGTGCATCCAAGGAGTTTCCTGCAGGATGGAGAACCATGGGGGGAAATATCCTGGCAGGCAAATTAGTCTGAAGGAGATTTACCCACCGCTGGAGGAAGCTGGAGTTGGAGAGTGACATAACTGTGGTGTCCACGAGGTCTGCAACAGTCCAAGAGGCTGGTGGAGAAAGGGGGACCGGTGAGGGGTGGCTGGAGGGGACATGGGGTGCTTGTGGGGCCAAGGGCCAGGAGTTCAGCCTCCAGCTGCTGCCTCCTGAGCCCCTGTCCTTGCAAGCTGGCATTGAACCTCCTGTCCCTTCGTGGTCCTGTTCAGGAAAGTGTGCAAGCACTGCTCTCCCATGTGTGCAAAGCTGGAGACTTTAGGCCTTCTGAGATGAGACCACTGGCTTTCTGGTTGATTTTTAAAATCCTGTAGAAGCTTTTCCCGAATTTCCAACAGACTCCAAGCCCTGGGATGAAGATGACTGAACCATTCAGTGCATTCAGACTGGCCAGCGAGGCTTCTCCAGACTTGTTTGCCTGTCTCGGGAATTTGCATTAATTACCCTCATGCTGATTCAGGCTCCAGCAGGAACGTTCAGCCTCTTCCCAGCCACGCACGGACGTGCAGAGCAGTGTGCAGAGCTGCTGCATTTCTTCCTCTTTACCCAGCCCAATGCTTCTGAGCAGGGCTTCACTCCCACCACAGTTTCCCAGAGCTTAGAGCCTGCCCATGCGTACAGATGAGTGAGACACTGCATCTGCCACACAAGCCCTGCAAACATATTTTTAGAGGAACATCTCACTTCAGGAAGCTGGAGGTGGAATCTCTAAGGGAACATCTTGTGTCCCATCTCTGGACCTTCTTGCCCAAGGCCACCCAAGCCTGTCACCTGCTCCTAGAGCTTACTGGTTACGCTGCAGTTTGGTTTCTTTCCTCTGAATCTGTTCATATTTGTTGTGAGAATGCTTGTGGAAAAGGTCGTGGGCAGGACCTGAGCTATGCCTCTTCTGTTCCAGGAGCAGTGTGAGTCCCAGCGGAGCTTCCTCCTCCTGCCTGATTGCCGCCTGCATTGTTTCAGGATGTTCTGATGGGATGCAAAAGGGAACATTTATCCCGGGTGTGTGTACTGTCCTTCTCATGTCTCTCTCCTTCCCTTCTGTGCCTCCATACCCACTTCTCTCACCTCCTGCACTTGCAGCCGCTGTCTGCTTCAAGCTCTCCAGTCAGCAAAGTGCAAATGCCCAAGAAGCCATATGATATCTTCAAAGAAAACCGGAGGTCCCCAGCAGAATTTCTGGGTTACCGGGGTACATTGCCATGCCATGGCACAGGCAGGGGACTGCTGCTGCTTTGAGGGTGAAAGCAGGGTCTGATGGGCACAGGAGCCCACCAAGCATCTTCCCCATGGGCTCAGCCCTTGCCACCCTTCTCCCAGAACTTGCCCAGCCTGGATTGCTCATCTCCAAGGATAGGGGCAGTCAGGAGGCCCATTCCAGTGGTCAACTGCCCTCAAGGGAAGGTCAGTCCTTCCCCAAATATCCTACGCCAGTCCCCAGAATGAAACCTGAACTGCATGAACATCTCGGTTACATTCCCATCAACAAAGTGATATGTTCCCCACGTGGCAGCTTGGGAGGCAGAAATGAGGTGGACCACAGCATGTGCCACCACAGCTGGAGGACTGTCCCCACAGCCAGCAGGTCCAACAGGCTCAGAATCCTCCATGCCCCAAGCCTAGAACAGGAGGTGAAAGATGACCCAAACAGTGGGTTACACAAACTCTTTTGAAATACAGACCACGGTCTGACAAGCATAAGGTCAATCGTCATGCCTCTGGGCCCGGGAATCACAGCTGAAATAGCATTGTAATGCACTTATAATTTATTCAGCAGCTGAATGAGAGCAGCGGCAGGCATTTTCATAGCACTCCTTTATCAAAACACTGTGATGGACTTCATCCATTTTAAAAGAGCAAACTGGTGTAGAAAAGGGAAAAAAAAGAAAGAGAGGGAGAGGGAAAAAATAGACAACTTTTTTCCATTCAAATTTAAACAAGCAAGAGAAAGGGCAAATCAAAATAAGGTTTAAAAAAAAAAAATTTGTTCCTTCATTTTTCTTCTGCTTTGCTCTGAATGTTCCAAACTTTTGCATTTCTCTGCTGGTGGCTACTTTCTTGCCTGAAACCCCTGTTAACCCAGACACTGCCGACTGCCTATCAAAAGCATCCCTTCGTCTTTCTGATGAATTCTGCCTGAGGATCTGCTTGTTCCACTTTTATGTGAAACAGAGACAAAAGGTGAATTGTGATCAGACCTTTATCCTCAGAGATTCACAGCTGCTTCCCCTGCTCCCCATATCCAGTCACTAGATAGGTGAGAATCACACATTGATTCCCCTCACCAAATGCGTGGGGAGCTTTTGGAGAAATATTTCCTTGCCAATGAGACCTCAGTGCCTGGAATGAACTCCATCACCATGGCACAGGGCTACCTTGGTCTGGGACCAAGGTTTTGGGTGTAAATAACTGAAGAAATGCTCATGTTCCTCTGACACTGTTTTTTTCCTTCACAGACAGCCCAGTATGTGATGTGTGGTGCGAGATCTGCACCAGCCTAGGTGACAGCACTCTGAGGAGTGGAAGGAGGAAATATCCCCTGCCTAGTCTCCATCACAGCATCCATCCAACAGCGTTCAAGCCCAGGTTGGGCTCCTGGAGCCACCAGGGTCCCTGCCAATGCCTCATCACAGCAGAAGAGCAGGGAGGAGGCAGCAGGAGAGGAGATGGCTTCATCTTTCAGCCTAGGCTGGTCCTTTTACTGGAGAAAGGAGCAGATGTCTCATCCTCAGAGCCACTCAGGAAATAAAGTGGATAAAGCTCTGCAGAAAATTGTGCGAGATGACAAAATTGTGTGAAGTGAGTGTGCCCTGGGATCTGAACAGCGTAGGTGGGACTGACCCCATCTTCACACCTCCTGTCCCTTCTCTCTGCCAGCTCGGGGGGCAGAAACCCTCCAGTGTGACACGGAAGCAGCATTTGCATTTTCAAAGCTCCTGTGGCAGACTTGTGCTGTTGCTAAGCAGAGCAGTTAACTCTCAGTTTGTCATCGTTCATGAATGCAGTGCTTGGGAAGGAGGAAAGAGAAGAGGAAGGGAGAGATTAAAAATAGATGAGAAGAACAAAGCAGAAAGGGCTTGAAGAGAAGTTTTTATCTCAGATTTACATAAAAGTGCTGGTGGTACCTGAGGCTGGTCCAGTGTACAGCAACCAGCTCTGCACTGGGGGATGGATTAAGGGCATGCACACCCTTCTCTCAGCAGCTGAGACTTCCCCTTCCTGGAGCCACACTTTCCTACACCAGACCCTATTTCTCCTTTTCCCAGCCCAAAGAGCAAAACAAGTCCTTTGGGGGGGAG
>WBMW01005938.1:38377-102461 GCA_013396635.1 Penelope pileata
CGGCGGCGGCGGCGGGGCGGCGGGGGCCGCGCCATGGCCCAGCAGCAGATGAGCAGCTCGCAGAAGGCGCTGATGCTGGAGCTGAAGTCGCTGCAGGAGGAGCCGGTGGAGGGCTTCCGCATCACTCTGGTCGACGAGTCCGACCTCTACAACTGGGAGGTGGCGATCTTCGGGCCCCCCAACACCCTCTACGAGGGCGGCTACTTCAAGGTAGGGCTGCGGCCCGGCGGCCGGGCCTGCGCCCCGCGGCCTCTTTGTGGTGGGAGGCCCCGAGCCCCGGGCCCTGCCCGCANCGCTGAGGTCAGCGGCGAGCGGGCGCCGTCACAAAAGGAAGTGGCGGCGGCGGTGGCGGCGGCCGTCAGAGCGGGGAGGGGCGGGGNCGGGCGGGGTCTGGGGGTCCCGCCCGGCCCGAAGCGTCCCGCGGGGGTCGAGGGAAGGGCGGCCGCGCTGGGGTCTCCTCAGGACTTCGCGTTGCTTCCCGTGGTTTGTATTCGTGTTGCCGTTCCCTCCCCCCGGAGCTGAGGGGACGGCCTGCGAAGGGCCGCGGCTGCGTCGGGGTGGTGGAGGTACACAAACGCTTTCAATTCCTCTCTCTGTCTTCCTGTTGTTAGTCCGAAAAAACTTTTGTGGTTGTCATTTCCCCTCTTGTAAAGGCAGAGAGCAAGAGATCTGGCACCTCCTCACCCCGGGGAGCCAAAGGGAGAAGACTTGGTGAAGAATTGCACGGCTTTGTGAAAAGAAACAAAAGCTGCAGTGCCTGCGGGAGATGGGCACCGGGCACGTCCCTTTGCACCTTGTGCCCACTTCACCTCTGGCAGAGCTGTGTCACCTCCAGCTTGTGTTTCCCAGAGCTATCCATCTACCTCCTGAGCCTTCCTTTCCTGCCCCTCACACAGGGAGAGCCTGGATGGCCCCTTGGTGTGGCTAACATGCATCCTCGGTGCCTCTTGGCCTCTCTGGATCAAGGTTTAAGCACTCTGCTCTGCAAAAACAAAATAACCTGTAGCTTGGGGAATAATGGATTTGAGTCACGTTCAGTTTGGCCTCATTGTTTGGAAGGAAGGGAAGGTTTTGGCACCAAGCTTTGCTTTTGTAATGAGTTGGCTGGCTTACTCATGTAGGTGTGATATGTGTATTCTTAGACTCACCTCCATTATTCCTCCTGCAGGAAGTTGCTGCAGTCTTGGATCAGTAACTGGGTCATTTGTGCATCGGAATGGACTGCCGACCTCTTCCTGCACTTACATTACTCATCAATTTTTCAGAGAAATCACGAGGGGTCAAAATATGTTTGGTTTAGGAGCTGCCTGGCTCTTCTGTTTGTATTCGCTCTTGGAAAGACAGCTGAAGCAGCCAGTGAAATAATCTGAGGATGTGCCTTCAGCACGTGCAGGTTTTGTTGAGGCTGCTTGTGTTACCTTACCTCAGCACTGGGGCTGTGATGGCGTTTTGCTGTTTGTCATTGAACTGTAGTGCCTTTCCTCTAAATTATCAATGATGAGCCTCTGCAAATACTGATCCTGTGATACTTATTTTAAGAATGGAAGGTTGCACGATGCCTTTATCCTCTCCACAGCATGTTAGTTACCTTCCAGTTGTGTGATCCAAGTCTGTTTTATGGGATTTGTCTCATTTTTTTCTCTGAGACACCTCTCCTAGTGGTTTTGTTTTGGTAGCATTTGAGCTTCGGTAATTCATCTTTAAAAAAAAAAAAAAATCTTAAATTCTCAGCTTCTGGAAAAATAAGTGTTAGCCCCTAATTCTGTCTTGAAGAGTGATGGTTCCTCTTGTCCTAATTATGAAGTTCTTGACTTGTCTTTGTATTGGGCCTCTAAGGCAAAGCTGTGGATATGTTAGACTTGGCTTGCTGAACATCTCAGAGATAAGGCTGACAACCCCACCACACAAAGTTTAGGATAACTTTATGATATAGTATATTTGAGGTGAGTGTTAGCTTAAAACAGCATCTGACTTTCTTTGAGGTTTCTTGGCTTGATGATTTCAATATGTATTCACCTATGTTGTATTTTAAGTCTCCCAAGATTTAAGTAGGGTTAGAAATAATAAAAGTTGTGTCCTATAATTGTGTCAAACTCTGTGGTAATGAGGGTTTGGGAACTTTCTTCCATTTGCTTGAGGTGTGATTTGAGGCTAGGAACTACAGGGGAAGCACAAAATTTTCTAGTTAATTGTAAATATTTTGAGTAAAATTTGCATTTAAGTGGCTTTATTAAAGTGTTAGTGATGATCGATTGGGAATACAAATGCTTGATTTGTCATGAAGCTTTCAGAGCTGATAACATCAGCTTTTGGCACCTTGTTTATTCTTGGAGAAATATGACCTTTCTCTATGGATTGTTGAACTAGCTGAATTAACTGAAATGAGGAAAGTGCTCTCTCTGCACCTCTCTGAGAGGACCTGCTGCTGTTCAAAGCTGGTTTAACATTTCAACAGACTCTGGTTTCAGTTGCTAATCCATCAGTTGTACAATTTGATAAATTTGAGCAGAAAACACATCTTGCTTAATTTTTACAGTTATCAGTACCTTAGTGCAGACTGTAATAAAGCCAGCAATGGCTTAAAACTTCAGCAATTGTGTTCACACAGGCTTACAGTACTGACAACTGTGGTGTGCTTAGCCCTGCTGCAGGACTCTGCTGCTGGAGGTCAGTGCAGGACCTCCCAGCTTAGTGGGAAGGGCAGCAGTGTTCCAAAGCAACTGTTCATGCAGAGCTTGATGTGGGACAGAGCAGTCCTGAACCACACATCCCCATTATACAGCCAGTCATGACTCTAAGTGTGTTGGTGTGGCTGTCCTCTGGCTTATCTAATGAGTTTTCTGGCTTATCTAATGAGTTTACAGAGCCATTCAGTATGACTGGGAGTGTTTTGCTTGAATTCCACGCCACCAGCCTTAGGGAAGCAGTTCAGTTATCTCATTCCCTGGTTACCTCTCGTTCCTTGCTGGCCAGACAAAAGTAACTTTTGTCGGTCGGTGGTGTTAAGTCCTCCAGAGAAGTTCCACGATGAGAGCAAACATCTGACCCTCAGTTGCTGTCGGCAAGTACTTGTCTGTCAGTTTGACTAAGGTTTTGCCTGTGTTCTGGCCCGAATCAGTTGTACTGGGCTACAGTGGTTGCAGCAGATGAAGTTCATTTTTTAAATCCTGGCTTGCTGAGTTTAAGGGAAAGGAGGGTAGACCTCACATATTAAGTGTGATTTCTTCACAGCTGATTCAGTTAAGGAGGTTTTTTGAGAGACAAAGGGAGGACTGTTCTTAGAATAAAATGTTTCCTGCCAGGGTCTTTGATAGTACCAGTTGTTTCTTTGGTCATCTGGGAAGTACATGGTGCAATAAAACGGGGCTTTATATGAGACTCTTGGGCTATTGCAGTAGTTGTGAATTGCTCTGGAAACAATATAAATGTTTATTTGGCTTTGTAGTAGAGAGCCAGATTGCACTGTGGTATGCAGGACTGCAGGTAAACAGTTTGTGCCATCTTTAAGCCATCAGCATCTTCAGTTCAGAGGGTTCTTTGCTACATGGCCAGAGAACCTTTGTTTTCTATGGGCTTTTTGGGATCTGGTGCTTACACAGGTAGCAGCACAAGAGAGGGTTTTGAAGCTGCGATCTGGTAATGGTAGTTACTAGTTGTGATAGACTTTAATAGCAGAGGCTTGTGGATGGTGAAACTTCCACTGTCCCAATGACCAGTTGGTGTATAGATAATGTGTCCCTTGGCCCAATATCTTATTTTCATGCTTGAGACTTCAAAGCCTGGCGCCTGATAACCTCTGAGTGTTTCAATCAAGTGATGATCTTGGGATATTAGCAAAATTGTTGGAATATGCTTCCTCTTGGCTTAATAAAAAGGTCCGTATGTTTGCTGCAGTTGCATCTTTTGCAGCACAGTTCTTGATTCACCTGAAATTCTTCTCATTTTATAGTTGAATAGTATTCTGCATATGCTGTAAGCAAACCTTTCAGGGAATGTGTGGCTAAAAAGATTATACAAATAGAAACTTTGTTATTAATCGCATCGCGCTGCCCAGAAGTACAGTTTGACCAAGGAGGCTGTGTCAAAAAGCATGTTTTATATACAGCAAGAGTCAATATTAAAAGCTCCTAAAGAGGTGATTTAGGTTGGGTGGATGAAAATGAGTGCACATAACATGAAAGGAAGCAGGTAAAATTAACTGTATTGTTAGAGCTTCTATTTGATTGTTCTTTTCTTAAGGCAATTTAATTCATACAGTATTTTTGCTACTTAAAGGAGCAAGCCTTGACTCATAAGTTGGAGGGGTGAAAAGCGAGGATTATGCTTAATTTTCTGAGTTGAGGGCTAAGGCATTATTTTCCTTGTTTTTGTGTAACTCCTTAACCATGGGCTGTTTTGAGTTCTGTAATTGTTGGATCTCAGCTTCCTTCAAAGGATTGGTTTTGAATTCAAAGCAACTTGCAATGTGAGGATTTTTTCAGAGCAAAGGATCGGAACAGTACTTTCTCCCATACAGAACTTTCTCTGATATCAAGAATAAGCACCACGTTCATAAGTTTGGCATTGCAGGCCGCTTTCCAGAGAGCCTGAAATTTGGGCAAACAGAAATTTCTTGAGCACTTAAATATTCTGTTGGTTACATAACTTTTAACTTCACAAAAATATTACTTCATGCCAGGGAAAAATTGTGTGGTACTGTCTGCACACAAGCTGAGTTCTACAGGCCTCTGAATTGCAAGGTCCTAGAGAATTTCTCTTGGTGCACTTAATTTTCAATTTCTGTTGCCTTTAGGTAACACTGATGCTAATAAGCAGAGATTTGCAACAAAAGGGAACGTAACTGCACATGAATAATCTGGAACTGCTGCTGCAAGTCTCAAGAGCAGGCTGTCTCCAAAGTGAAAGAACAGCTAAGCCATCTGCAGGCAGGGAAGAAATTTGGGTTTAGTTCACTGACACTAAGCATAGTTACAATCCTTAACTCCTAGGCCTAAGAAATACTTGCCTGACTCTTGCTCTGCTGCTGCATGTAGGTTTTTAGCAGATTAAATCTGTGGGCCACAGACCCCCCCCAGACTGGGGGGGGTCCTGCTTGGAGCCTGTCCTGTCCTGGGCAGCTGCCTCTCCTCAGTGCTCAGGGGACAAGGCAGAGGTAGTAGTCAGCTCCTAGTTCTTTCCCCAGGGCTTCCCTCTTCCAGTTGAGGTTATATGTATGCTGTGAAGACAGATAATGATTTGCTGTTCAAGTACTACTTGAAAATACACGTATATGTGCAATTAGGCACCACTGTATGGCAAGAGCAGAGCTGTGGCACAGCCTACCTCTGCCATTAGACTAAAAATGAAAAGCTTTCCATTTGGAAAGACTGAATCCAGTTGGCTTGCATATTTTTTTTCCATTGTTTGGCTCTATTTCCATGAGTTTGCACAGAATGATCCTTGGACAAGGTAAAAATGTGATTTTTTTTTTCTTAGATAGCAATGGAAAGAACTGTGCCTCTTAAAAGTTCTTGCCAGTTTGTTCAAGAGATAGTAATTCAAAAAATGTAGGTGGTTTTCAATCTGGTTGATATTCTATGAATTATTGGAAATTTTTTACTTTGTTAGGAGGGCATTCTTTGTTTTTTGTTCACCTAGTAAATCCTTAAGTTCTCAATATTGCTATGACATTATGCAGTGGGTGTCAAACCTCCAACATTTAATCCTCACCATTCATTATTATGAATACAATAGGACAGCCAAAAACTACATAGCCAAAATGCACATCACCAGAAACACTGGAATTAAGGTCAACAAACTTTTTTTCTGGCATTTCCTACTCTACAGACATATTCACAAAATTAGCTTGCTACTTCCAGAGTTCTTGTATTTCATTTTTAAAAATTTAGTATTTTATTCAACAACATGAGTTAGAGGAATTGCGGTTCATCTTACTAAGCTTTTGCAGTAGCAACTTATTGAGAATGTCTGGTCTGACCAGACCAGTTTAACAGTACTAACATTGATACTGTGTGACTTCCTCTGAACTAGTAGTAGCTATGACTAGCTTATCTCATTTCCTGAAGTAATTAGAAACATAGAGATTTGACAAAAATGGTCTGTAAATGGGAGAAAAATAAAGCTACTGAAATGAGGTACATGCAGGATGCTTCACGATCTTTACTTAACTTGAAATGTGATTGTAGGGCTTGCTGAAAATTATTTTTTAGTTGAGAATATCACATAGAGAACAAGGGGATCATACAAGGGCTGTTGTAAGTGAATAACCCTCAGCTATCATTGTTTGTGATTAACAAAGGCTGCCTGGCAGGCTGCGTCTTATTCCTCAAGGTCTTAGTACTGAAAGAATGACATGATAGTCCTACTGGTCCATTTTGTTCTCTTAAAAGTGTGAAGTCATTTAGAACTTCAGATGAAGGGCTTTTACTTGAGAGATGAAACTTTGAAATCATAGCAGTGGGAACATGTTTGTAATAGCCATGTGATTCGTCCTAGCTAAGGTACATGTACTGGATAAAAAACTTGTACATTTTTGTTAATGTAGCAAAATATTTGGAAAGGTTAAGATGAAAAACTGTCAGTTTGTAGTAGTGTAAAGACCACTGCTTAACCAGTTGTCCCACTTGGATCGATTCTTGAACAATAAATTCTCATTGTGCAAAATTTCTTGGTTTTAAATTAGTCCTTATACTTTTCTACAGTTGGAAACCCTTCGCTATTTGAGCTGTGCAGAGGCTGAACTGAAGATTCATTTTTGCAGCAATGTCTTTGGCCTTGTCAAAACAGAGCCATGCAATGCGGCATCTACAGCTTGTAACACGTTCTGTGAAGATGCATTTGTTCTTGCACAAAGTCTGCTGGCCAAAGCTTCTAATTCATGGATGTAAACTACACTGATGTGCGAGTATTTGCTTATCTTGGCTAGAGTAGCTATTTCTAATAGCATTCACCTTTTAATAAGAAAGCCTTCTTATAATGTATTGAAGAAAACAATTTCATTTTGGTGCTCCTGTTTCTCTTGCAGAGTTGAAAGTGTACCCACTTAGTAACTGAATGCCTTTCAGTAGCGCATTAAGTGGTATAACTTGAGAGGTTAACATCTCTTTTGTACCTTTAGACGTCCTGTAGCTATTACCTAAAACCCTTCTGTTTTTTTTTGTTCATGTAATAAGAGAATGCCCAGATGTTTCAGATGAAGGTGTGTGGCACTTCTTTGAGTTGAAAAGACAAGGTCTTGTCTGTTCTTAATGATACTGCCACATCAGCTGGATCTCTGTCTAACCTAATTTTTATGACTTTCTGGCAGCAAAGCATATTGTGGCCATAAGGTATTTAAAATGATATGCAAAAAAGAGGCATGGAGGCTCTGCTTGTCTTGAATACTTAAGTGTTAAAGTTCTGTGGAACTGTCAAGTAGCTATTTCTTGAGACAACCAGAGTCATGTTTAAATGATTCTCTGTAGAGGACCTGTTGTCACTTCCCTTATGAAAGACTAGTGAACTTCTAAATGAAATTAGGCGTCTTATATTGCTGGATGAAGCATATGAAAATGAAAGCCTTGAGACCAACATATGGAATGATTTCCATTTCTCAGCATCTGCCAGAAACCTGAGGGCTTATGTGCTTTGAAATTTGACTAATATGCTTTCTTTCTGTGAAATGTAACCACTTTTTTCTTTTCCTGCTGATAGCAGTCTTTCATTTGTGTGAAAGAAGTTTGGCTGCCTTTGACCTGAAATACAGCAATAGCGGCACTACTAGCTGGATAGGTAGGATGCACTTCAGTGTGAGTGAACGTTTGGGCTTTTACACTGTGAAGCAGGCTGGATTATTTTTGAAAATTCATTCAAAGTTTGTTTTAACCCTCAGAGGTTTTATGGGCATACTCATCAGGAGCTAAACAGCAGGCAGGCAGGATCATTGTGGAAAGCCACTCTAGAGATCTGTTCTAAATGTCAATAATAGCACAGTTCACTGTCTTAAACACGTATCATTCATGGCTATCCTCCAATTGGAAAGATGTTATAGTCGTATTGGCTTCTACTGATGAGGGATGAGATCAGCAGGCTTGACTGCTTTCTTCTGGATGTTATGTTATTCAATCTGGGCCAAATCTGGGCCCTATTGCTATTATAGGTAATACTCAGATTTCACTGATTTGAAGAAGCCTGCATGATGTTCAACTTGAACAAATTTAACTTCCTTCCAAGCTGTAAGAAAATTCTGTACCTACTAAGTGTGTAGATTTCCTTTCTCTGAGGACCATATTTGGCCTTCAAGGGGCAGTTAAGTAACATGCTGGCAGTCATCAAGAACTGTGAAAAGCCATTCTGCTTAATAGAAGCATCCATGGAGACCTACACCAGGCAGCTTCGCTGTGATGTGTGCTGTCTACCTGAGCCAGAGAGCTGCCTGCTGGGAGATGCAGGTGTGTTGCTGAGTGGTGATTGAGTCAGGTAGGAGCAAGGGTTATGAGCGACCATCCCAAAACATGGCACTACCTGCTCCCAGGCCTGAAAGGCATGCAGTGAAATGCCACTTGGTGTTTTCTTCAGCAGTCTTTGGCGCGCACACACCATGCTTGAAATCTTACTTGCTGACCAAGTAGATAGCGCTTTATGCTGCAAGGTCATATGTTAATACGTCGAAGCTGCTCAGTGGTGGAGGCATCTGGGTATGCTTGGCCACAAAAGACCTATCATCATGATGCTGTCAGGCCTCTTTATCTGTCTTGAGGTTTTTGGGAATCCAAGCTCATTTCAGGTACTATCTCAGATGTCTTCCCTCTTCCTTTATCTTACTTCCTATAATGCACTGACCGTACTTCGGAGCATAACCAAGGGCTAACCTAATGCCACCATGTGTGACTTGATGAGAGCTCCTGGTGTCCTAGCCTTGTTCTGTTTCATCTTTTGCTCTCTAACTGTCAGCTTTGCTGCAAATGTGGATGACTTTCACCTTTTTCCAAGAGAACAGTGAAGTATTTTTGACCTGCGTATTCTAAACAAAGACTTCTGAGGTGTCTAGTTGGTGTTATTAAAACGAAAACAAGCTTGCTGGTGATGTTAGGAAAAACCTCTGAGTTGTACTTCAGCAAATAGGACAAAGCTCTGAGTGGATGCTCTTGGACAGAAAGATACTATTCATGTGTTGGAGTCTGCATTGATTATATATTGAACTCTTGCATGCACTGATTTGTGATCTACTGGCTGTATTGTTCTGCATGAATTACTTCGTAGTTGGAAGGATTGATGAATTTGGGGGGTTTTCTCTCAAGTGTAGATTAATGACTTCTGTATTCTCTCAAGACAAGTAGATACATCATCTTTCCTGGATCAAACTCTGTATAGATAGCATTTCTCTTTTTTTGCATGTTTGTAATCTAAACTGTTGCAAGTCTCTCATTAAATATAAATATATGTATTATATAATATATCTGAAGGATGTATTTTATGACAGAAGAGCATAGTGATAGCACTGGGAAGAATCCCTGTCCTTAGAAAAGACTTGTTAAATTTCTTGGATGTAATAAACTTGTGCAACTGTATTCATGTGTTAAAACTGAGGAGAACAAAACTCAGGCAGAGCCTGAAGCCTGCTACTAATCCACAGATCGTAATTTGCAGATTCGTAACTAGATGATGTCAGCTTGAAGTACAAAGGGTTATGGGAAGTGAACTTCTTCCTTTCAGGAAAGGGTTGTGTGTGTTGCTAGCTGCTCTTATGGCCAGCCAAACGTTCTTTTCTGCTAGGTAGCAGCCAGCAGACTTTCTTCAGTACTTATTTTGTTGAATTTATATAATTTATCTATTAATCTGTATATCATTTTTCTGTAAATACTGCTGTGTCACACCTAACTCCAAATGTGAGTGGCAACAATCTGGTGTTAGATTGAGTGAAAGGGATGCACAGCCCAGAATTCAACCTCTGTTAGGGCCTTTGTGTGAGTGAAGTATGACACTTGTCGAGAACAGTCTGAACACTACATAAACAGGGTCAAAGAACCAGTACAATGCATTGTTCTGCATCTGATGTAGGAGGTGCTCTTCTGAAGGACATGGGACTAGGATTAGAAGAGTCACATAGAAGTGTGGGAATTTGGTACAACTGTGCTTCAGTGTGAGGTAGAACTGAAGTGTTCTTTGACAACAGTAAGAGGCAGTATGAATTAGTGAATAGGATGTGGACTGAGTCTCTTATCTCTAATGGGTTTGATCTTTGAAAAATTAACATTTTTATATAAAATGTATCTTATAATAGCATAGTTGACTAAATCTGTAGGTAGAAAGCGTTTTGCTTTTTATAAATAGTATATGGAAAAGCTTTCTTCCTAAACAAATTTAACTCATATATTTACGAGTAAAATTTGAAAGAGCTGAAGAAATTGTCAAGTAAATAACTTTCAGGCTGCTTAAACACACACAAAAAAAGAGATTTTTGGAATAAGAACTTCTACTTATTCCTGGTTTAAAAAAAGAAAGGGGAAAAAAAAAAACTGAGCAGTTTTTCTGAAGCGCCCCAGCACAGATCCTGATGTACTGACAAGTCACACTCCTCTGCACAGACTTTGTCCATGAGGCAGCTGTAGCAATTCTCTAAGAGCAAAAAATAAAGCTGGGGTTGTGTAACTTAACCTGGGGGAGGAGGAGGACATTCCTGGTGTTGAAGAGAAAGCTGTCGAGGCCTGGGCATGTAGGCTTGCTGGGGGAGACTTATGCTATGCAGGCTTCACAAATAATTCTCACAAACAGTGTATCAGGAGATAATCTGGGTAAACTTGTGAGTGTTGGAGGAGGCAGAGCTGTGCCTTGGCTGCCTCATCACTTCAAATGTCAGAGGGATCTGCACTGATTTCAGAGCTGCCTAGCTTTTTCATTTCCCACCTCTGGGATTTGTCTTGTACTGTCTTAATTGTTCCAGCTCCTGTTCTCTTCTACTACAGCCACCCCGGGTCTTCTCTCCTGTGCTTTGAAGATTAGGTTCAAAATAAAGCCTCTCAGCATAGTGAAATGGGCACGCAGGATTTGTGTCAAGCATGGAAGTGTGGAACAGCTCGCAGCTCCGTAGCATGGCCAGGGAGCGGCCTGGTGCATGGCTCTGTGGAACCGATGCATTTGCAGAGCAAGATTGGGCTCTAGTAAGTTAAGACGAGGTTTAAAGCGTGTTATTGACATGCCTCTGAGTTCTGTTATGTTTGTCACCCCAAGTGCAATTACCCAGGCTATGCCACAACACTGAGCTTAAAACACATGGGCAGAAAGCCAAATTCTACACTTAGCAAGCACTTTAAATAGAAAACTACAGCACAACTGATCTGCAGGTACCTCTTATAAACAATGCAGCTGTTTCTAACTGTGAAAAGCTTATTTAATGAATGTATTGATAAATGCTGTTTCAGAATGTTTTCACCAAAGTATTGTTTGATCGTAGCTTCAAGTAATTGCAATGTAGAGTTTGAGTTTCAGGCAGAGTATAAAATCTTATCCTGTTCTGATTTGGTTAACTTTGTATTAATTGGTACAGTGACAGGAACACTCAGTGCTTTCTCCTTTAACACTGTTAATCGTGGCAAATAACTAAAGTTTGCAGCATTAAAACATTGGGATGATGTTACGGTGTTTAAGTATGTCTGCATTGCAGCAGCAGCATAATCAACTCATCTCGAGCAGCGCAGCGGCCTAGTAGCAGCAGCAGGATATTTAACACTGGTTGTGAAGTGACCCAGCCTGCTGGTTGGTTTTGCAGCCTGTGCCTAATCCCATGTTGCCATGGCTAAGCAGGCAGCAGGTCTGAGCTCTCTGGGGCAGGGCTCATGCTGGTGCAGCTGTAAATCATGGGTGAGTTGCAGCCGCGATGGCCTTGTAGATGTAAACCTGTGTGACTGCTCTCACGCTGTTTCAGGTGCTGGTGGCATGGAGATGCTGATGTTTGCTGGCAGGAAAACTGAAGTTGGTCATAGTGCTTCTGTTGGCTTTTTGTGCATTACAAAGGATCTACATTCTGATCAAATTATTATGTGAGGTCTCACTTCCCTACTTCTACTGGTGTGAAGCTTCTAGAAACTGAGTGGTATCTCCTGAGACCTTGGCTGCTGGCAGCAGTTTCTGTGGTGATCCGAGGACCAGAGGCTGACAGGGACTGCTTAGGCCTTCCTTTGTTAGAATATATGCATAACTGTGGAGATTACTTGCTTATTAATGTTTTTTGTGGAAGTTCTGGAATACTTAAATGCAAATATATGAGCATGTATTTTAAAGGCCCAGCTGAGCTTGGTATGTATTCTAACAAATATTGAGTCACTCTCTGCTTCTCATGGTAACAGAAAACAAAATAGAATGACACTTCAGTAAATCATTGAGAGCTACAGCATGGGCGTGCATAAACTTGGTTTGGATGTGTACCTCTGTGATCACAGTCTTCCTCTTCATCACCTCAGTGCCCTGGAATTAAAGCTATCAGACTTCCAGCTTTACAGGAAGCCTCACTTCTGAGGATGTAATCAAAACAAATCTGCTTCTGCAGAAGAGGAAAAGTTCCTATTAAAGGAACTTGAGTTTCTTAGGACAGGAGATCTCAAAGGCTAATAAAAGCTTAAAAATAAGCCTGATTTCAAAATGACTGCTGCTGGCAGCTGATGTCTTAGAAGTCGTGGTGAACTGAATGGAAGCCCAAGATAGATGAGCTGAGGTGCTGGTGTTGATGAAGCAGTTGTCTTGGCAACTGCAGTCACTTAAATATCTCTAGGAAAATAACTAGCAAATGTTCAGATCGGGAAACAGCAATGGTTGACAGAAGAACCCAGAGCAAAGAGTAGCTTGAGATATTGCAAGAAATGAAGTTGACTACAATGGCAAGTAGCTGTTTTCAGTGGTGGGATCATCCAGTGATGCAATGCTGATGGCTCTCCTCGTATAACCACAGCATGCCTGTCTTCTTTGGTTGCTTGCTTGCTGAAGCATGCCTTGCTGCTTCATGCAGCAAGGTCTTTGGGAGAAAAACACTGACCTTTCTAAGCACATTTGTGCCCGTAACAATGGGAGATGAATGTGGTGGGAATTCTGGTACTACTGGAGTGCTCCATTTTGTAGCCCGACTGTTCAACATAGGTATAAAAATACTGCAGTAAAAACTGGTGCAAGACAGACTGTGGGGAAAAAAAATTATATATGAGAATTGTATTTTATTGCCAGAGTTAAATAGCAGAAGCTGCAACTGTGTCAAGGATTGTTTTTAGGCTCTTAGTACTTACCATGGTGAGAAATTGAGACTTCTAACAATGTGTGTTTTGTTAATCGTGACTGCACATGCTGTTTTGTGGTTCTGTAGGTAAAACTGGTAACTTTTAATCTTTTCCTTACGGAGCACTTAATTCTCTTTTACATTGGCACAAAAAAACAAATCCCAGAGAAAGGCTGGCTGAATAAAATGAGCAGAGTTTGAGCCAATTGTTTCCTGCTGCCACAAGCATATTTGTAACTGCCAACTATGACAGGTATTTCTACAGGCACTGAATCTTAAGCAGAACACCAGGTGCTAGTAGATGTTGCAGAAGACTAAATGTACATTTTCTGCCTCTCATCTAATAGCTGGCTTGAGAGATTTTTAGTTTCTTAACTTGTGAAAAGTCGTGGTCAATATATTCTTGGGAATGGAAGTGTGAACTCTTAAGCTGCTACTTACTGCAGAGGGTAGCAAGGGGGTGAAAACTGATGGTAGGATCCATTTTCTATCACCTTTTTTTCTTTTTTCTCTTTAGTTGGAAAAAATCCTATCCTACAGCAATAAGAACAATCACTATATTCATGTATGTCGTTTTTTTATCTGTATACTTGAAACCTTACTGCTCTAAAGATACTAGGCAGGTTTGAAGTTCCTGTGATGCAGATCCAGTTGGTGTTCTAGTTAATTCAGTCAAAGCATCCACCATTTGACCAGCTATTTCTGCTGTGACTGTGCTAAAAAATACAGCTAAGTCTCTTGTTACTTTCTCTACTAGCAATGTAAGCCAGTGTAACAATTTATAGTTGGTTGGACTTCTGTATCCTTGCCAAATTAGAGGGAAGTTTTCCTTGGCAAGTGACATCAGCTTCTGCAGTACTGAAATGTTAAAAGTAAAAACTTCAGTCCCTTGCATAACACAGATAATGATAGCAGATTTGGTTTTTTGGTAGCTTTTTTTTGTGAGCAACTTTTACTGAAGGAGCAATGGCAGAGATACTTAGTATTTTTCCCCTTTCTGGCTAATAAGCTTTTAACCTCTCTTACATCTTCATCTGACCCTCCAAGGTGTTTCACACAGGAGAAGTGCTAATAGCAGGTGGTGTACTTGAGGCTTTTTAAGGCTTCTGAAACTTCATCTCACAGGATGATTAAGGTTCAAAAATCACCTTTGGAAATAGTGCTGTGTCTTCCAAAAGCTTCTCATAGTGAGCAAAGAATACTTTAATAAAAAGTGAGAGTACAGGATGAAATCTATATAACCTGATGTGAACTCTTTGAATTTGGTACTAATAGTGAGCTGCTCAGCTGTTTGGATCTGCTGTTCTCATTTTGTGTCTACTTTGACTATTTTAACAGCTGAAGGTTCCAAAAAGGCCTGGTACAATCAAAACCACCCTCTTGTCAAAATGAAGCTTGATATAGGGAGCTTGATAAGCTATGCACGAGTAGTCTGGGTTTTCTGAAAAGAGCATATGGTAGCTGACACTTCAGCAGGAGATGACTTGGTAATTATAGCTCCTTTGTCAGAATTCCTTTGCCATTTCATGGGGCTAACAGCAAATTAAGCATCACTTTGTATATGGAAGGAGAGGCATACTGCTAAAAATATTTGGTTTCTGCTGTTCTATCAAGTTGTATTGGGTCAAAAGCCTGGAGCCAGAGGTATGAGTTCTAAAATGTATGAGCAGTTCTGCTGGTGACAAGGTTTCTTCTGAATGGAGAGAGGTCTTGATTCTGTGGTTAATCTGTTTTAAGGTGGGACAAGGCAAACATGGTTTTTAGGGATCTTTTACGTACATTTTTTTTCCTCTAGCTTCAAGTAGTAGCTTGTTACCAAAATCAGTGTAGAACTGCTTACCTGAGTTCTTCTTTGTGATGGTCTCCAGTGTTCTGTAGTGATGATTGAGGTCTGAGGGTGAGTCAGTCCATCTTGTGTGAATTAAGTGTCTGTCTCAATTCTAGTTTGTGTTGCAAGCATTCATCTTCAAGACAAGGTAAACTTGGCCTGGCTTGCTTTTACTCCAAGATGAATGTAACATCCATTGAAGAAGCTCACTTAAGTTTGAACCTGAGCAAGTGAAATCTAGTTTTGTTTTTGTAGGCTGATCCTTGGTATGGTATAGTGAACAGTTGCCAGAACAATAGGTATGGTCTTTACTGCTCTACACTAAGCAAAACAATCAAAAAGAACAATTTAATCATGATATAGTGTTGACTCATGCCACAGAGCTTGGTATTCCTTTAATCCTTTTATAAACTGTTTTAGCCCAGCTAATGTGATTGTGGATGTTTTTATTGCCCATATAATGTCTAATCCTTTTTGAATTCTGTGAAATGTTGCTTAGCAATAATTAACAAAATACAGGTGCTTTGTATATTGTTTAACTGTTGATCAAAGCTTTGAATTTTATTGTGCTGACCTATTACACTTACACTGCTAGTATTCCACTCTTTAATGTGTTTAGACTGATGCTTACATCAGCCTTATTGACAGCCCTGTTCTCAGATCCTTTAAGGTTGTCTTTGGCATCCTTGTGTTCCCACTTGACATGGAAGACTTCTAAGAGTGCTTGATAGCATCCCTCCTAAACTGTGGAGTACTTTGTAGGAAGCTTCAGAGGCACAAACAACACAAAACATCTGTGTCCATGTTAAGCAAACTTGTGAGCTACGTAGCTGGATTTCGTTCTGCTACTTCCGATTTAACACCAAGATTAAGTTGGAGGATGCTCTCTTTACACATGGCTATGATAAAGAGGGAATGGTAACAGGCATTCAAACATTTGAGGTATGGGCAATGTTTCATTTTGCTAGGATTTTGGAGAGGTCTTTATTTTTGATTCCACATTTCATCCTTTGTCAAATGCATTTGCCTGCTAGGCAAGTTTGGTTGTTCCAGGTCAAAGTTCTGCTTAAGGAATAATACAGATTTCTAAAGTAATCCCTGCTGTGCTTGTCCCAATATTTCTATTCTTTGCAATTCTATCAAAGTTTTAGAACAATCTCTAGTAAGTACGATATAGTACTAAAATTGTGGAGAGCTGCCTGAAGTGTGGACAAGTTCATCACTGAAAAGTAGTGTCAAAGGCCACCCTACTGTAAGTGCCCATCTTTGCAGTGGGACTTGGAGGGGTTCAGCCATCGCTACCTGGGGATGACTACCCACCTTATGTCTTTGTTTTGTACATGAAATTTAGTAAGTGGCTCTTGGCCAAATGTAGTGGGTTATTTGCTTAGAGAGAGTTTCATTTCTCTCCGTATTTTGAAAAGTCTAAGCCCTTCTCTGAGTGAGTGACATAGCCAGTAGGCTGTGATAGTTGGTGCAGGCTAATCCCTTACTCCCCTTCCCCATGCTGAAACTTCACCTTCTGTGCAGGGATGGGGCTGTGCAGTGGGGTAGGATCAGCTCCTTTTCCAGTGTGAAATATTTATAATCCTGACAGCTTTTTCCAAGCTCGGTGCTCTGAGCAGGCAGACTCTCCTGGCTCGGACCCGAGCATTCCTTGTCTGGCCCTGGCCAGCAGCCTGATGCCAAGGAGCAGGCTGGCGAGCACTGTGCTCCATGCCCTCCAGAGCAGGCATCTGCCCAGAGCTAGAGGATGCAAGTTCAAGTGCATTTGGGCCAAATGACCCAGTGCTGGCTGACTGAATAAGGTGTCCCAATTTAGCTGCTTTTTTGAGGAAATAGGCCAGTCATCTGAACCAAATGTGTGGTGAAGCTGGTCATATACAGGATTTCAGACTCTGAGTCAGCCTTGTACAAGCACCTGCTGGTAACCTTCAGTCCAGAATTAAGTTCATTGAGTTCAGGAAACTTCAAGACATTTCCTTTTCTGTCCCTGCTGCTGGGCAGTTCAGCAAGCTTTACTGGGCGGGGGGAGGGGGTGGTGGTATATAGAGAACCCTGAGTTGAGGTGTGGAGTTTCCTGGTATCGCTCCCTGGGTCAGCACTGCTTCTCTGATGTCCTTTGCAAACTCCAGGCTTGTAGTGTGCAATGCTTATTGTCACCTGTGTTCTAACACTGTCCAGAATGTCAAAGGAAGAGCTACTTGTAAAGAGCTATTATTAAGTAGTCCCTTCTGAAGAGTACAGGGTGCTCTTCACTTAGCTTTTTGGAGGATGCTGCTTACGTGTGGGGTAAGGCAATAACCTCAGCCAGTTCCTCTTCGAGCTCAGTGCCATTGTGTGTTTGTAGGGAGAAAATCTTTCAGTGAAAGAGAACTATGGCTCTAAAATTCATGCTTAAACACCTCGTGATTTTTCTAATTTTATTGTGATCTTTGTACATGTTCCATGTGGCTGACTTGTTATCATATTATTTTTTTAGTGCAATTTTATGGTTTGCTGTAGTCAGCTGTCTCTTGGATGAAGTTCTGACTTCAAATAAATCATTTCACATTGGAAGCAACTTTAATGTCCTATGATAACATGTACAAGAATGTCAGATCTGTTGGTGTTTAATTTGCAAATTAAAAATCTTGTTGTTGGGGCTTTTTGTGTTAAACTACTGAACTGTAAGGATAACAAACTAGTGATGCAGACTGCCGTGATCATTAAACTGATATTGCGCTAGCTGTGTTTAAAGCAAAGTATTCACAGCAAAAAAGAAATGAGCTATGTGTTACCTTAGATATAATTAGATATCCTGCCTTGTATGTTTATTTTGGAGATTATAGCAGAAGCGCAAAAAACTGTATGGTAGTCTGCGATGCCCAGTGCAGAAGTGATTGTGGAGTGAATGTTTGCTCTGCAGCACACAGAGCTTAGGTAACTGTGTGGGTTACACTGCTTTGGGTTTGATGAGAATTTTTCTCATGCTGATACAAGGCTGACAGCATTTTAATCCTACTGGCTCTCCCTGATAAAATGGTCCTGCATGAAGCATGAAATCTGTTGTCCACACACATGCTACTCTGAGAGGTTGAGCAATATTCCAACAAACATGAAGGAGCTTGTGCTGTACATGTCACTGCTTGGATACTCCTGAGGTCACTTCCACAACATGTGACGCCTTGGTTTTCCCTTTGAGGAAGATGTGGACTGTTGAAGCCTGAAATGCTATCTCATTTGCTATTACTGCAGGCTATAAACAGCCACTGTGCTCAACCTTTGTATTTCTGCAGGCTTTTTATCTTCAAAGATTACATGGCTGTGCTGAACTACTCTAAACAATAGTTAATTATGTAGATATCTTCTAGACAAAGGTAAACACATTTGAAGTCTGCTTGTGTAAAATGTATTGGATCTGCAGCAAAGCTGCCTGTACACTTGCCTTGTGAGAGCCATCATGCCAGTAGGAAAGTTGCTTTTCCTACAGAAAAAGAAATGAAATCGCACCTTAGCTTGCAGTTAGTGTTATCATCAAGAGCCTTGCAGCTTACTGGCCCCACCATGCAATGGCTGAAGTTCTATTGCAGAAATAGGGGCAGTGTGCCAGAGGCACTATTCTTTCTGCAGCTTGAAAGCACAACCATTGCAAAAGACTGGGGTTAGTGTACATGTTCGTGTGTGCAGCTGTGCTTTTGCACAAAAGAGATCTTTTTGGGGTTTACAGCCTTCCAAGAAGTGAAGACTAGCAGATACTAGAAGAGCAGCTGGGTGCTAAGCAGGACAGTCCAGCCCAGGATCCCAATTCAGCAACTGAGCACCCATTGCATGTGGTTTTGTCACACTGAGACACAAGCAGCAATCAAGACTACTAGGCCAAAAGAGATGATTAAAACCTGGGTGAATAATGACACAGCATGGGTAGCATTGTTACAGGCATTTGAACCCTGACCTGTCCCAAACAGAAGTGCATGAGCCATTGATTATGCACCTTACACTAAACTGTGTTCTTATAAATCCTCAGTGATATTGCTTATTGAGGGGGGGAGAACCTGTGTCCAAACACTATGAGCTCTGAACAAGAAGTACTGGTTTACTAGGGTACTGTACAAGTCACAGCAGAGGCTCTTCCACCAGAGCTGGCACAAGTGCGTGCTCAGCAAACCAGAAAGGCCTTCATTTTAACCTGAAAGATTTGTTTTGCAGGATGAAAAAGTGATCACTCTATTGCTTGCTTTCTTAGTGTCCAGACTTTTAGGCATGAGACTCTTCAATCAAGCTGCCACTTTTCTTTTCCCAGTGAGTGTGGGACTGCACACACAGGAAAATCCCCACTGAGAGTCTTTACCTACTGTTGAAATCCTGCAGGGATTCATTTTTTCCCTCTGCTGGAAAACTTTGGACACAGGACAACTTTGTTAACCGTCTACGTAAGGAAAGGCATTTTTAGGTGTTAATGAATCTGCAAGTTGCATTCATGCATGCATATATATATTGTCTTGATCGATACTTTTCTACTCTGGGAAGGATAAACATGGCCATGTGTTTCCTTCTTCCCATCCCCATGCACAGGCAACATCTTGGGATGCTCCAGCCCAAAGTGGGTGGCAGCAGAGAGGAATGATCCATGTGACTTGCTTGTTCATGTAGTGATAGATAGACAGTCAATTTTGACCAGGCTTAGTGGCCACCTGATTTACAATGTAGATTTGAAAATTATGACTTGAGCAGTGTGTGTACCTCTACAGAGCATGTAATTAGTGCACCGCGTTTAACTTTATGGAAGAGCACAAGAAACAAGTACTTGTCAGAAGTCAGCTCTTGCATAGCTTAGTTGTAGCAAAAAAATCACCTGTCACCAACCATCAGAATACACTGGCTTTCTAAAGAGCTCTGATTTGCTTACATTTGCATACCATAAGCTGTGCAGTAACCATCATTTTTTGCAGTTCATTAATAGCTGCAAACCCCTTATTGCATTGTGGGCTGTGTTAACTTCCCAAATTTGGAATCACTTGGCAAGTCATAGCCTCTTTGCATTGGATGTTGCACAAAGTAATGCACATCTTGTCCCTGAGATATGCTAACAGCGCTGACTGCCTCATGCAACAGGAAGCAAGTTGCCAAATATGCTTCTTGGCTCTTAGTATGCAGAGATGAGCCTTGAGTACCAGATAGTTTGCTGCTGATTGAAATGCTGGAGTTACTTTGCAGTATTTTCAGTTAGCCTCTTCCCAACAAGAGTTCACTCTAAGTAAGCATCAATGTGCAAAAGGAAAAAAAGAAATTGATGCTGAAACTAACACAGGACCACCCATTATAATAAGATTATAATATAAATTTATAATAAAATCTGGAACTGACTATGTAACTACTACTCTTGTGGTGGTGTTTTTCTTTTTTTTTTTTGCTTTCACACTGATGCTCGCTTAGGTAGTGAGCAAGCTTGGTGCTGAGAAGATGCATTGTGTTCTTCAAAGATGCATCTTTGAAGATAGGGAAGGAGGATGTCTTTGCTAAAGAGAAATACATATACACAAGTTCAGAAAGCCAAAATCTCTTCTGAAATATTTCAGTACATGTTTATCAGATAAGTGTGGAGACTTTCTGCCATCATTTCTCCAGGAAAACTGTAACAACAAATGCATCCTGCTTTCTCTTCATGATACCTTCTTAGAATTGAAATTTCTGTCTTGAACTGGGAAGCTAGATTGACATCTTCAGTCTCCTTTTAAAACGAATTTCTGTCTGTGTTCACCGTCCAGTATGCCTTGAGCTTCCTGAGTGCTTTAATGAGTTCACTGTAACACTTCCTTATTTAAAATGCCTCCTTGCTGTTGACAGGCTCTTGCTACAGAACAGTGAAGCTGACTGCGTGGAAAGTAAGCCTGAAAGAATCTCCAGATCTGTTTTTGGCACTAATATGCAGTTCCTTGTAAACAGTTGACACTTGAGTTTAGCTGTCATATTTTAATTTGTTGTCCTTTCTGATACTGATTTATGCAATAAATCAGAATTGCTTGTCTGCTCGGTCCACTGTTTTGTCCCTGGTACTGCCTCATGTGTTTTAATAAAAACATAATGCAGCTGAACTTGCACTTAGTTTCATATTTGAGTGGAGAGGAACAGATCAGTAAAAGAAAAGCTTTATTAAAGATTAAAGGCTTTAAATGTGGCTTTGTCACCTTTCGTAAATGATGATAGGCGTTCGTGCACGTAGCTACTTCCAGCATCACATCTGCTGCTTACATGTAGAGTTGCGGACTCTTCTCCAGAGATGAACTCTTGAGGCTCAGTTGAGGTCTCTGCAGTGTTTTGATTGTCACAGTGCATCCCAGCGCTTCTGTTTTCTTTCATGTCAGCAGCGGGACAGTTCACTGTACATTGCAGTTAATCTTGCAAATCTGAATTTTCCGTCAGTCATTTTTTTTAAGCTGCATCGTAACTGTTTGCTAAGTACCACTTGAACTGTGTAGCACACTGAAAATAATATTGCACTAAATATGTCTTTCTAAAGCATCCTCTAGGAAGGATTCTGAAGTCTAAATGCTAACTTCTGGAGTATGTATAGTCTGTTTTACCTATCTGTGCTAGAAAGATTCAGGGAAAACACTTGAGGGCTGCAAAGTGGCAAGCCAGAATGGCATACATCCTACTTTGAATTACTTTGGTTCAGACTATTCAAGAGTATTCAAACTATTTTAGAAGCTAATGACCTAGCGGTTCAGTGGCAGGAGTTCAGAGCTGTTAGGACATTGAATTTAAAATTGCATACTACTGGGTGGAAAACCATCCAGCTGAAGCTTTTTGTTTACACTTTGGGGAAGGGCTAAATGTGCTTAATGAAGTTGAGCAAGTCTCCCTGAGTTACAAGAGGTCACAGGGGGCTGTTCCAAGCGAGCAAGTGACAATTTAGCTTCTGATAACCTGGAATCACAAGCTCCCGTACTTTGTTAGGCTGCTTTGTGCAAGTGATCTTGCTTTTATACTGATGCCTCTGCAAATCTCATGTAATAAATGCCTGCTGCAATTCAGCTGATGACCTAGCTGAAACATTTCTGAGACGGGAGTGTCCTGACTTTGCAGGCATACCCTGCGTTTGCATGCACAGCTCAGGCTTCAGATTCTATGGAGGAGCTGCTGCTCTGTGTTTTAAACACTATTTAGTAGTTGAAGAAATACTGGTTATTAGAGCTGAATTGCAGACATTTTTGCAATAGTACACAACTTGAACCAGGCAGCTGAGCTGCAGCTGGTTTCCTGGGATACCGGAGCAGAAGCCATGAGCAGATGAAATGTTGTTCCCTTGTGCTGTTGGGCTCACTGACTGAGTTATCAGCGTTGTCTAATCACCTTGCTTTGCAGGGCTGTCTGAAGCATACAGTGTCTAGAAAACATTGGCAAAATCAATGTGATTACTTATTTGGTAGTACATAAAGTTGAAAACTGGTAATGCAGTCACAGGCAGACATCTGTCATCTGCTGTACTTAAGTGTAAACCCCAAGTATTATGTCAGGAAGGTTAAGAACTCTTGACAATGCTGTGAGTTAGTGCAGATAGGGTCTCTCTTAGCACACGATGTGCAGTAGCTAGCCAAGCATTCTACTCTTCTGATACCCAGATGAGTTGTGTCCTGTTCCTGCTTTAACACTGACTCTTGATTTCAGACAAGCTTTGACCTGTTTGCTTCAGATGTTGAAAATATCAAAAGGTCTCTTGAAGAAAAGTGATCTTTTTTAGAACTTCTCACCTAATGGAGGCTGAGTGTTAATCTTTGGAGCAGAACTTGGAATACTTGTAAGCTACCAGTCAGGAATGTGTAGGATGTCTCCTGCCAGTTGTGATGATAACTGGAGAGAGGGCGACAACTTTTTGGAACTTCAAAGCATTGTGTGGTAGTTTGAAAATGGACTGAGTGTCTTGAAACTACAGTTTAAAAAAAAAAGACAATTTCCTACCCTACCGCTAAAACCTAGTTTGATTTGAGCATGTACTTAATGTTGGTGATATTAATAAAGAACTGGAGTTGATACGTTTTAAAGTCCATCAGCTGCATTGTAGCCAAGACCTGAAATCCACAGAGATCTGTAGCTGAGGGCAGATACATTGTTTGGGAGGGGGAAGTCCTTGTTGAGAACTGTTTTCTCATTTCATCAGACTCTAAATCTGACTTGAAACAAAAGTATATATAGTGAATATTGTTGATACTATATGTGGCTAATGCTGCTTCCTGTGATAGTAATGGCTTTAGTTCCCTCTTATATTCACATGCCTGTGATGAGTGAGCTGTCTTGCTCTCCAGCAGGTTTCAGAAAGCACCAGCTTCTGCTGACCTAATTGATGCCAAAGGTGATAATTAAGCTCTCTAAAAAGCTCTGAAGGCAGTCCTATTAGAGTAAGTATTCATGACTGTACTAATAGGTGGGTGCAAAGTGGGAGTTAAAAGGGATTCTCTTATCTCTGTGTGATTGCCTAGCTATTGCCATGCAGGGGAGGAGAGCTCATCTGTTACTGCAGATCATCTTGTAGTAAGGAGATCATAGTATTAAAATAGAAGCATTGCCTCTAGGTGGTTTCAGGTGTGCCAAAGTGTGGTGTTTAAAAAAAAAAAAAAAAAGGCATTTTTACTTTCAGACTTCCAAGAAATTATTTTTTATATAACCCAATGTATCCATTTATAAGAGCAATGTGATTTCTTTTAAAATTAACACGTTCAAGACGGTAGTGCCTGTGTGAACATTAAAATGAATGCAAGCAATGTAGCTTGTCAATGGGCTTGGCACGCAAGAGAAGAGGCAGCTGTTACTGTGTGCTGTTTTGTTGAACCAATTTGTCCATTAAAGTCTGATAGAGTTGTTGAGTTCAAAGTGTTTAGCATCTAAAAAACAAAACAACAATAGCAACGAAGAACAAACAAGCTTGTTGACCTCAGACTTCCAGTGGTGTGAAGATGAGCCTCCAGTGGGACAGTTGAAGAGCTGAAGGTCTTGCAGGGTACTCTGGATTGTGCTGGAACTAGCAGTGTTGGACATAAATGAGAATAACGCTGAGCAGCAGGTGCGGATGGAGCACAGCTTCAAGGATCAGATGCGTGGCAGTTTTTAGGGCAGTAGTAATGGTTGGGCTCTTCATGTGCTCAACGCAGGAGATGAGCCTGGTAGCACAACCAGGATCACTGGCAATCGATCCTTCTCTGCGGTATGCACATCGGTGTATTTGCGCTGATCACCCAAAATCCTGCCTTGGTGTTCCTTGTAGGCATTGCCAGGGCTGTTTCTAGGAGACGCAGCATCTTTATTTCACAGGGCCATTTAGGGTGGGAGGCATGTGGAGGCAGGCTGCTGATCTGTGACATGCATGTGCCTTTTGGTGCAGGAAGAGGGGCTCTCGGGTTTGACAGTCGGCTTTGACTGCCTCCACTGCCAGCAAAGGTTGCTGCTGTCGCTGTCTCTGATGGAAACCATTTTGCTCAGCTGAAAATACTTTTCCTTAGAGGCTACAAAAACTGGGACAGGGTGGGGTAGGAGAGAGTGAGCATTGGTTATAGTCAATGCTGAATTCCCAAGGGTGAGAACAAGGGTGATTTTGCTTTTTTCAGGGAAAGTGCTTGGAATCAGTTCCTGCAGCTGTCCCTCCCATGCTGTTGCTGCAGAAGTGCAGGTATTTCCACCACTTGTTACTAGAAACTCTTTGCAATATGATGTTGTATAACCTGAGATGGTTTTGTGAGCTGATTGTTTCATAATTCGTCCTTGTATGGCTAAATACTTTTTAAACCAGAACCATAAGGTTCTTCCTAGCCTAAAACTTCCAGCACACAGCTGTTCCTGTACAGAAACATAACAGAGGGAAGAACAGAGTAAAGCAGAGCTCTAGGAAAGCAGTTGACAATTGTTGATCACCTTGTATGGTTATCCCATACCAGCGTGCTGATCTCCCCCGAAATCTGCCAAGACTGCCAGAGCTCTAAATGTGTGTTGTTGCATATTTGCTCCACAGCAGCATCTGAAATATTTTGACTTTTGTCAGGAAATAAATTTCATACAAGAACATAGCTGTAACTAGCTGAAACTATGGATTTGCAGACTGCTTAAGGGGGAAGAAATTGTATTTGACTTTCAGTCTATTTCCAGCATAATTTTCATCCAGAGATCTAGCATAGCAGCAGTGTTTATTGTATTTATAATTTAAATAATACATGATACTTAGCTTTTTCTATATTACTTATTAGGCAGAGAATGCCTGAGAGCTATGCTTTCTGTTGTAGTATATCTAGGTCTTCTAAAGCAAGCCCTGTCAAGTGGCAGTTGCTGTAAACATATGATCACATATAGATGGCTTTTCATTTGATCTGCATGTAACTGTATAATTTCTGGTAGCGTTTGAAAAATAATTCAACTTCAGTTCTGTTAATTTTTTTTTTTTGAGAAATTTTACTTTATCTGTCATGTGCAGTCATGAAGAAGATAGAGATCTATGGTTTCTTCTGAGATAAATTTTCCAGCAGCTGAAAACCAAACCTCTCTGAAGTACTTTGACAGTATCTAATTTGTAGTTCTTGTTGCAAAGTGCTGAAGCAGCATTAACCTTTTCAGCATCTGAACCTTTTAACAAAAGTTGGCTGTTTTGTTCAGTACCTAATGCCACGTGCCCTCTAAGTCCTCTAGTTCTTTAAGGGCTAGTACTGGAAACTAAATGGTATGCAGATGGATACATGTAAGTCTCCAAATTATTTTGCACTTCTGTACTAGGCTAAAGAAAGCATTATGTTGGTATTAGCATTTACCAGAAAGTGCAATATTTCCAAGCTTCCTGGAGGAATTAAATTAGCTTGCCATTTTTTGCTCCACAGCGCACCAGTATGGCTTCTTCATACTCAAACTGCAAGATCTGAGAAATTGTTCAGCTGCTTAGATCTGTTCTTGGGCTTGCCAAATGGAGTGCAAACAGGAGTGCTTACAGTTGATACTGTCAAACAAAATGCATGCTCTGAAAAATTGTCTTCTAGTGACAAAGCATCCTACAGTCTTGGCACATATGGAACTTACTGCTCTAATGTCGGCATAAAGTTACTCCAACAATTTGTTTCTGCAGTGCACACCTTAAACATCTTTACTTCCTGTGCGCTTAGACACAATTTAATAAAAAATAGTGATCGACCTGTCAATGTGTGACTTTGTGTATAAATCAGATACAAACACTGCTTCGTGTGCTAGGGAACGTTTGGAATTTTATTTATATGTTAAACGCTACCTACAGTCTGAGGAGGATGAAAATCCTCCTTATTGAATCAGGACAATGTAAAATTTGTATACAGAGCACCATTTAAATCAGCCTACTTGGTACCAAGTGTTTCTGTGGCTTTCAGATGCTGACAGTCTGACGAGAAGCAATGCATGAATGCCAACAAGGTTGCTCCCTTGCACTTGAGTATCTGCTAATTCGTAATCACATCTGCTTTGTCACCACTAGAGGCTCCTCCAAGTCATGCTTTGGATTTGTTTGTGTGAAGGGAAGCAGCTCCTGCTTTAAGTAGGATGCAGATGTCTGAAGCTGCTGGTGTTAACACCTCTTTACAAGCAATGAACTAGTTTTTATTGAAAATAGCTCATCCTGTTGGTGATGTAATTGAAGCTGAATCATCAATTTGAAATAATTGCTGGCCATTAACTACTGGTGAACTTTAAAATGGTGTTAAGCAGAAACTTGCAGGATTGCGTACCATTAACTAGAAAAAAAGCTAGCATGAAAGTATTTGTGATGTCAAGTGTGGGTAAATAATTTAGATTTAACATCAACATATTTTATCCTGACATAGACAAGACTGTAATTACCAACACGTTACTTCAGGGTTCAGACATTTCTGAGCATGTCTAGGGTAGGTTTCTTCTGGTAGGGCTGTATTTATGCTTGCATTCTCAAAACAGTCAGCTTATTCTGCAAACTGATTGTTGCTGTGTTGTGTTGTAACTTGTTTGGATGTAGGCCTCTCATATCAGGTGTCATGTAGCCAAGATGCAGGCTTGATCACACAGCTGAAAAACATTAGGACTAAGTTTTCAAAAATGCGTCCTGTGGGGCAGAGAAGAATGCTATCATAGGTTCATGTCTAGCGCTCAAATCAGGATGAATATTCTGTTCTCAGGCATCCCTGTGTTTTGATAGACTCAGCTTATTCCATACACAAGCCAGAAAGTCCTTTGCACAGGCCTTAGGCTTTGTGGATGTTTGGGTATAATTTTTCTGTGAATGGAGTAAGAGGTGTTAATTCCCAAATGGAGCACGTAGATGCTACAGTTGGGGCACAGCAGTATGGTGGAGCACATACTGGAGGCAGTGCGCGTGCTTCTGGAGTAAGCAGCAGCAATTGCTAGTTGCAGATGCTTGTGTGTGCTGATCCTACTCCTTAAAATCATACTGCTTTTTTAAGCAACAGAACAGTGTTTAGATGAGTCTTTGCAGGAAAACATTGCTTGTTTCTGTGGAGCCTTCAGAATAGGAAGGTGCTGTGTGGCTGCTGTCATGCATGGGAGGGCTTGCTGGGAGGCTGGCTTTTGTTACCTGTCCTCCTAGCATTCAGCTAGTGTTCTTAAACTTTAATACTTCAAAGAGAAAAGGTGAAGTTGAGGAATAAGTCTTGCAAGATTCACCAGAGGGCTCTAAATAGAAAACAATATCTCACAATGGAGAACTTGCTTTAAGTTCTTTCATTTTTTTTTCTTCAGGCATCAGCCATTCCTACACATCTCCACAGCCATAGTTGTACCATCTCTTGTAAGAGTTCTCTCCCTGTGAATCTGTCTCTGCAGTTTAATCTTGTTGCTCAATTTGGATTGCTCTGTTAGTTTTTTGTTGTGTTTTTTTCTTTTTTTTTCCACTGTAGCATTTGAAGGCTTTTCTTCATCCACACTCCTGTTCTCACTGAGCTCAGACTGTCAGTCTGTGATCCATCTACTCTTCTCATCTCTGGTCTGATACTTCAATGTGATTGCTTGTCTGTCACTCAAGTTTCTTTTAAAGTCAGATCTGCCACTTTAAATGAAGTGTAATTTCTGTGACGTGTGCTTACATACAGAAACAAAAGTTGATCATGTTTTAATTTCTTACTGTTTCCTCTTACAGGTAGGCAATAGTGCATAGTGTTACAGCTATTTGAGAGTAACTGTTACTCACACAATTGTACAAGTTTCCTCTGACAATCAGGCAAGGTCCAGCTTTCTCTGTGCAAATGCTCAGATCTCCTGCTTGTGTTCTTATCTTACACCTGTCTCGCTACACTGCTCTGGTTTGACCTTGAGGGCCGCTTGGTCTGCAGCAGTCTGCAGTGGTTCTTCCTGGCTGTCACTCTTACTAGCTATGCCTTCAAATTTAATGTAATTGTTTAAAATGAACTGGGTACAACTTGAATTTCAAGGATCTTTGTTCTTGCATCAAACTCAGCTCTTTTATCCTGGTTCTGCTTTTATTGGAAGGGTAAAGGGTATCTTAGTAGCTGTGCTGCACTGCAGAGGAATCAACCTGCATTGTAACCTTTTGCTGGCACTTTCGGGAGATATTTCAGGAAAATGAGAGTTCTGGCTTTATCTAGATGTCATATTAGTCATTTACATAGTCACTTGCTGGAACATAGGTAAGAGTATCAGTGCTAGCTCTCACTTCAGTGTTGTGCTTTCTCTCGTATAGCCATCTGGCTTGAAAGATGTCTTTCTAAGCATCTTTGTATTAATGATGATCACCAGCAACCATTTTGTAGACTTTTTTTGTGTAGCCACTTGTAATTAGATTTAAAATGGGGCATGGTCACTATAGCCAGGAGGTGACTTGGTGATCCTCAGAAGAAGAGGACTGCACATGGACTTCAGGAACCATTTCCCTAGGGCCATGTCATGAGTGTAACGTCTGTATGGTGCCTATCACAAAGCCACTCAAGATGTGGTTCAAACAGTGGGGGTACCTTTGAGCCACTGAGACTGAAGCAGTTGGATTTCATGTCCTTGTGACTACAGCAGCAGTACTGTCTGATGACCTGGTTTTGTTAAAGTGGGTGTTCAAGAGCTGGTCCTCTGCCTGCTGTAATGCAGTTGTTGCACAGATTGGAAGGAGCTGGTGCTGCAGTGGATTCTGGCTAGCTGCTGCTCCTCTCCCCTGGAACGGGGGCAAGTTTGCTTCGTAGTGTGAGAAGTAGCAGCTTACTACTGTGCAGTCCTCAGTGATCTGTCCTGAGTTCAATATAAGGCAGGTGTGTGTTCTGAAATCACGAAATTAATTAAACATATGATTCCAACTGCTCTCCCTTCGTTTAGCAGGCCAAAGCTAACATCTAGATGCTAACATTCTGATAATTTTGTGGCACTTGCTTCGTTCTGTTCTGTTTTGAAAAACTAAATCTGAGCTAGGGTTCATCTTTCATTGATTTGTATCCCTTGCAGTGCTGTTTGCTGGAAGTCCGAGTCATTGCTGCTCACAAGTAAAGCTACTCCAATTGTGACACTGTGAGCTCCAAACCATCTAAAACACAGGGCAGGGGTGAACAGAGGTAGAGTGACACAACGCTTAATGCTTTTTGAATTTGACTCACTAAGAAAAAAAAAAAAAGGCACCCTGTTACCGTAGAAACAGTAGCCTGAGGAGTGAGGATGGGTATGTCTCAGCTAATGCACTTATTTTAGCTTAAACTTAAACTTGATCTGTTTGAATAGCCTATGATAATGGAGCTGACAGGCACATCATTATGCAATAATGTGAAAATATGCTTTTGTGTCTCAAATGTAGGCTTCTCGGTAGTGAATAGCTCCTGACATGATGCTGGTTTCTGCGGCAAGCTAGGGGACACTCAGCAGGGAGGCATTTTGCATGAGTGTATCAGAGCTTGCTGGCTCATAAAAATTAGGGGCACTCTGCAGACAGGTGCATCATACAGTTATTGTTACAGGATTGTAAAGCTGAATGAATTGCCTCCGCTCTAGGAGACAGTGCTGCTGTATTTATCTCTCTGGGTTGCAAGTGGTCGAGCCCAGCAGATGTGTTTGCTTCTGCTGAGTGCGTGTTATCCTGCCGCTGCCTGTGACCAGCTTGGAGCAGGAGGGTTCATAACTGGTAATGCAGTGGCTGAAAGGTAAGTAGCGTGGCTGCCTAGTGCTTAGCGTGGCAGCCAGCATAGATAAGTTCGTTAGAGACTGCATTTCCTGGGTGCTTCAATTCAATTGCTAGAAACCTGTATCTCTTGTTTAAATAAAAGCTGGTGTGCCAGCTTGAGAAATCTCTTGAGAAGAACTGCTGCTGGCCGTGATGAGAAACGCAAAGTTGTGTAACACTGCAGCACTGTGCTTTGGTTTACACTTGCAATGCTATAAATATTCCTTTCCCCTTGCTGCTTATGAAAGACTTGACTGCATCAAGGCCTGCCCTGAGTTTTTAGCAGAACGTGATTGGTTTCTCTTGAGAAACATTTTCCTCTTGCATACATCCTGGATTTCATATGGAGAGAATCAAGGCAATTAGTCATTGACTGACTCATGAATGGTTAGGCTGGTGTTTGTTAAAGAATTCTCTAAAAATAAACAGGCTGAAGCAAATGGTGTTTATTTATCAAGCTAGTTTGGGCATCATCTTTTTACTCAGCAGATGCAAACTGTATGGCCTGCCTCACTGACAAGTAAAGCGATCCGCTGCATTTTAGTGAATGTGCAAACTGCTGAAGTGAATGGTTGAGTTCATAGAAACTCTGTCAAGCTTGACGCAAAGGATTGTGAAACTGGTCTGTTTAGCTCCTGATCACTTGAATTTGAGAACTAACCTACAGAAATGACCAGGATAAGTCCCAAGTACATCCTACTGTCTCCTGTTCAACCAATCCATGTATATGTGAAGTGTGTCTGTGTAAGTCTGCTTACAAGAAGTTACTTATCCCAGATCATGGAAGTTTAAAGTGTGGGGTGGAACAGGATGCTAAGTATGCTGTAAGCTAATGCATCTCCTAATGAGACTGTAGACCCTGAAGCCTGGCAAGTGGAGGGAGATGCCCAGAGCATCAGCCTCATACGCACTTAACTGGAGGGCTTCCACACATGCTGCCAGAGATGTCAGTAATGTGGCATGGTACTTGGAATAAGCAGCTTCAAATATTCCTGCCACAGCTCTGGCAAACCTTTATTTTTGGAAGTAGAGTTGGAAGATCGTGGGGGTTTTTTGTTTTTGTTTGTTTGTTTTCAGAAAAGGACACAAACCATTTCTAGAGCAGCTCTGCTAATGTTGGAGCTGTACCACATCAGGTACCAGTATCCTGGGGTATACTTACAGAAGGACTACTTCATGTGCCAGCTTCTCCTTTAAAGCAGAGACCTAAGTGGAGGTGGAAGCTTTAGGTACAGAATTGCCAGGTATCTTTAGCTCTTTGAGTAAGACCTAGACACTGTAGGGAGACCTAAGTTTCACGCACTATGAGTTATTCTTCCTATTCTGTCCAAACAGGGAAGTCAATATTTTTGTACAGATATAAATAAGAACTGAGTCAACTGTTTCTGCTTAGAAAAGAGTCATACAGACCAGCTTTTTGCATAACACGCACCCAGTGAACCTGACTTCATGCCACACAGCTTGTGTACAGTCTGCAGAGAAGCTGGAAATCATCTGTCCTAATAGCACAGCCTCACCATGAGGAGGACTTTAGGGATCACAAAAGTCTTCTCACATCTGGCCTGTCAGGCTTTGATCCTTCCAGTCTTATTACTCCTGATCAGACCTGATCCTGGAGCAAAGGCTGAGCTAGAGGCAGAATCTAGTGATATTTCAGCATGGAAATTCCCAGGAAAATACAGAAACCTCAGTATGGCATCAGCTTTCCTGTGTGGGAATATGAAATTGCTTTAGCATTCGGCTACGTGGGTGAAGTTCAGCAGAGCTGTTGGGCCGGCAGCTTGCAGTACGGAAGAGGACCAAATTGTTCTGTTTGGATTTGTGTCCTATATAGCTGCTGGTAGCTGCCTCTTCTGTGATGAGATGGCAGACAAATGCAAAAAAAAAAAAAAGTGGAAAATTGGAAATCCTTCAGTTCTCCATTTCCAGTTCAGAAACTTGCTGGATGCTACGTCTTCTGCAGCCTGGGACATGGTGCTGAGGCAGGAAAATCCTTTCTGCATCAGAGTTTGGGCACTGCAGGTTTGACCCTGCACAGTTGGCAATGGGCACCTGCTGTCCTGCTGTCCCCATGCTGGTGAGGCTGTGCTTGGCTGTGGGGCCAGTCAGGGAACAGCTTCAGAATTGTGCGGGTGACCTGCTGCCAAGGGGAACTGTTACTCAGTTTTCAGCCTGTTCACAACTCTGAGGCAAGCTCTCTAAAATGCAAGAGCTCACAGCTGTCCTGTCAACAGCTGGGTGTTCCCTAGCCCAAGAGCACTGACAAAGGAGTATTTTTAGCAGGAGCCAAAGTGGCTGTCTCAGTTAGCTGGGCAATGTTACGGACTGACTATCCTTGCAGTAAAACTCACCGCAGGAAGGAAGTGTATTCTCTCAACTGCTAAACTGCTGGAGATCTTAAGTGCAGCTGACTTGTGCAGGCAACTCAATCTCTGAATGAGCAGCTGCTGTCATGGGCAGTTATTGCTGAGGCTGAAATCTCCAGACTGAATTTGTAGGATATCAAACAGCGACAATATCTAAAAACCAAAACAAAACCCCTTCTGTTTCTTTTGAGTAATGTCAGAAGAAAAAGGTCTGTTTTCCAGGCGCTGCTTGTTCTGACTGACTTCATTGTTTACAGCAGTTTTATTTACTCGGATCCCTTGAGATGCTCCAGACATCACAGTGTGAATGTATGAGATCACAGGAGCTTGGACGTAATCCAGATGAACAGGGCTGCAGCGAATTCCCTCCCCCAGTATCATTCAGTTCAGCCACAGCTTCATGTCTATGGTTAGTCCTTTGATTTCAGATCGAAGGCACTAGAGACTAATATGTGGTTCAAAGCCCTTCCTTTAAAGGCGTAATTGTAATTTGACAGTCATATCATAGGCTTGCTGCTTTGGTCAACGTTGTGTGACTTAGCTGTCTCAGCTTTGTGACCATAAAGCTACAGAGATGTGTTGCTAATGTTTTACTATTTACAAGAAGTTTTGGTAAAAAGAAATCTGTTTTATACCTCAGTAGTCTTCCCTTGAAAATGTTTGGTAATGCCCCAGAAGGTATATGTGAGACCTGACTTAGCTGCAGCAAGAGTGAACTCTTCTGCCTGTCAGACAAGTCTCTGATTTTGTAAGTTAACCTCACTTCTGACTTATCTTTGGCCTACTCACTTGTGGCTCTGTTTTCTGACTTTCTTGACGAGCTTAATGTCCTTTTTGAGATCTAGTTTGCATTCAGGTCTTTGTGGTTTAAATTGCCTAGGAAGCAGGTCAGGTAATACAGAATGTAAAGTATTTGATGCTGTTAATGTTTATAGGGCCATTGCAGCAACAAGAGCACTTGAAAGGTTTCTCCTGGTCTCTAGCCTTCTAACTTGGATCAGAAATGCTCTAAAAGTGCAGTGAATGTCAATATAGTGATCTGGTGCTGCTGGGAAATGATACCAGAACTTGGTCTTAAGTCATCAGGGTTGTGCCCAGTTCTACTGCAGAAAACTGCCTGGGACCTAAGTAATGTTATCTGAAGCTGAAATGGCAACATTGCTCTTACATTCACTGTTACCTTGTCAAATAATTGACCCTGTAATGTGGCCGCTTTGCTGCTGATTTTCTGGCTCTGAAGCTGAAGGACATCAAGGTGCTTTAAACCTCTCCGATGTGCAGAACAGGCTGCTGACCTCTGCTAAATGTGTTTTCCAGCACATGGTATTTAATACTGCATGCCATAATCCAGGCTTAATATGGAAGAGGAAAATCCACTGGATGAATTGTATAGATGCTCGATGTGCTGCAAGCAATAAAGGGCATTTTGTGGGATTACATATTAGCACTTAACCCCATGGTGGTCTTCCTGTTCCTGTTGGCTCTCTCTGTGTTAAATGTGTGGTGCACGCAGCACTGTGCTGGCAGGAGATGTTCATTAGGAGTGAAGCTGTGGTGCGTGGTGATGTGCACAGCAGGGAGCCTGGTTCTGCCTGTTAGAAAGAGAAAAAAGTAAAATACAGTTAAATAAAGAGGAGGCCTTGTGCTGTCTGCAGGTGCTGTAGCTCCTGCCTGGGCAAGGGCTGATCTGCAGGAGGCCTCGGGATAGCTGAACACAGCCCATAGGAGCTGGGCTGTGGTCTGGCTGGAGCAGATGGTTACAGGAATGCACAAAATACTTTGAAAAATTAAAATGCTTTCTTTGTGTTTCAACTTTATTTCAGTTTTCAGAGTATGCTCAGTTTAACTGGTGCTGCATGTTTGTAGGGCTCGTGTTGAGCTGATGATGTTACGAAATAAAAATTATCTTAACTGGCACCGTCAGAAACATCAAGCAGCTGCAGTTTCCATTGGCCACAGTAAAAGCTGCTGGCGTTCCTGATATCCCCAAATCAGGTCAGTTGTTGTGACGCTGGTGGCTTTCCAGGAAATGGGTGCTCCCCCTGTTCCCCCCCCCCCCCCCCNATAGGATGGATTCACTGTTCTGCCTTCACTGCCAGAAAATGCAGCATCTAGGTTTTCTCAGTGTGAGAGAAGTAGAAGAAAACAGTGTCAGACAACAAGATGTCATATGCAGCTAGGCTGGAATAAATACCGCTTTTCTAGACAGCTGGAGTTAGAAGTGAATCCTGCTTGTGTTAGTGTTCCCCACCGAGAGGGAGATGGCATTAATATGTAAGCATCAATTCAAGCGCATGGCAAGATCTCTGGAAACTCGAAGTCACTGTGCTAGTTATTCATAGTGTCTGAATCAGGGCTTACTTCAGCAGTTGGTAGAAGCACTGGGTTAGCATTTTTGGTCTGATGACTTGGATACCTAGTAGGATTTCATTTTTCCTACGTACTATAGGTTTCGCTATGGCTGTGCCTTACCAAATGTGGAGTCTGAAGAAAACTTAAATCTGAAGTGTAATCACCATTGACAATGCCAAGGAACAAGGCAGTAAGATAGGAAACAGCTGAAGTGAGTGTGCTGTCAACAGTAATCCTAAAACATTTTGTGGTGTGATTCTAGAGGTCGGAGCTGGTGTGCAGTAGCAGTGATTGCCTGCAGAGGGCTGAATCTTCTGCCAGTCTGTTCTGTTGGGCATAGTGCTAGGGGAGTTCGTGTTTATTTTTTTCTAGGGTCTGTAAGTATGACCAGTTACAAATTGGGGTAGGGGGAATGGGCGGATGACTGTGGTCTCCACCTTGCCCTTATCGAGTGCATTCTGTGAGCCACGGTGAGAAGGCAGCTAAAACCAGGGTACCACAACAGGATTATGGCTGGAGGAGTCAAACACATAGTTAATGCAATAATGTCTGGGTACTTATGGGAGTGTGTGTGTGGATGGAGAAGAGTTCAGTCCTGACTCCTAAATTCGTTTGTCTGGCTGACATGGTTCTGCCCTGCAGCTCTGCCACTTTTTAGTATGTGGCAGCCCTGGCTGAGCTTGCCAGAAATGGGAAGCAGTTTGGAGTGCTGAAATGGAGACTGTAGGGGGGAAACCTTGTGAGCTGTTTCTTTGTTTCCAAAATAAGGATATCGCCTAACTCAGTCTCATCTTATTTCCTCTTAATATGTTTAGAATTGGGCTTTTAGTGGAAAAAGTGACTCGTAGCTGGGGCAGTTGCTGTGCCTTTGCAAGCAGTCTTGCAGTTTGTCCTGGAAATTCTTGGCTAGCTTAACCCATCAGAAACTCAAACACCATTCAGTGAGTGTAAAGTGGCTTTATGTAATTTTGTGGAAATTCCTATTACAGAAGAGATGCAGAGTAATTCTCTGGGACCTGTTTGTATCACTCTGGGAGAACAGTTGGTTTCACTTTTCATCTTCTGAATGATGTCAGCGTGGGGATCTGAAAGTGGCACTTTTTAGGAAAAAATCCCTGCTTGTAATGTGGGGTTTTCTGCTTCAATGGCTCTTGGCTCTGAAATTAGGCTTTGTACAGAGGTTTCATTTGCTTTATGCCCCAGTGCAGTGTCACAATGTGCTAAACATACAGGCTAGCTAGAAGTGGCTCACAAAGTAGCCCTGACTCCTCTAAACACGTGGCTGGTTACAGGCAAGCTGGGATCTTGGCTGCCTCTGCGTGAGGAGAAAAGGTTTCTCATTTCTCTCCATTTGCATTTTCTGGAGCTAGAGCTCCAGGCATCCTTCCCATAGCAGAACACCAGCTGTCATTAATTCTGTAATGATTGCTGCTGCAGACAGTCAAATCGCCCTCTTCTATTGCAGAGTTGTGCCTGCAGAATAGGATTTAGAAATTGGAAACCATCTTCCAGGATCTGCAGCTTCAGCATGACTCTGTCATGCACAGAGACCATAAATGCTGCTTGGGCTTGGCTTTTTCAGTGGTCTTCCTGAGATGAAGCCCTTAAGGTTAGATGACTTGAGAGCAATGGGTCTGTACTGGAAAGAATGAGATCTGCTTCCTTAGCCCCTGACCACGTATGTGGGATGTGAACATGCCAAGGCTGACATGCTACCAACGAGGTCTCTTTTTGGTCATGCAGGATCTATACCTGTATATAAGACATGCATGCAGCTTCTGCCAGGAGATCTTGTAGCTAGCTCCATCCTGAGTTTTGTTGTCTCTTGCGTTTTTTATTTCAGTCCTTGGGCTGTTTCGTGTCTCAGATCTCATGAAACTGCACATAAGCACGGGAATGGGGTTGGGAAAGCCCCCGTGGTCCAAAGGAATCTGCAGCTACGAGATGCAAGCATTTGAGCGGAACTAAATCTGCCCTGTCCTTTGTAAATCTTTGGTTTGCTCCAGCCCTGGGCAGCATGTTCCAGAGCCAGGCATTGCCTTGCTGCAGCAGCTGCTTGCTTCTGCAGCAGTATGGTGATAACAGGCGCTTGCCTGCTCTTCTTGGAGCAGTGCCATTCACGTAACTGACCTTTAACTGTGGGCTAGGATTGTTTAAGCAGATCATGAATCGTTTGGCTGTGAACGTGCCAGGGCAAATTCCTGTGGTGTAAGGGCTTTATGCTGCTGTAACATACCCGTGTGTTGCCAGTAGCACGAGCAGCGTGCAGCATGTAAGCTGTGGGAGTCACTGAGATTTGTCAGCAAGTTCTGCTCTTGGCTACCTGGTACTTTGGCCTGATAAAATTTGGGTTACAGTGCACAGGTGTGTGTCGATCTTTGAGTAAAACTATAGCCAGCTACTTAACCACTCATGATCAAATTTTTAATATTTCCTTAAAAAAACCAAACTTCCTGTAGTCTGTCCTATGAACAAGGTCAGTGTCTGCTTCTGGGATGGATGGCCGATTGCTGAAGTGGCCGGGGCTGAGGAGGCTTCAGCTTTTTCTGTGTGTGATTGGCTTGGGGTTTATTTGTTGCATTCTCAATCACAGCTGTAGGTCAGGGGACAGGAGGTGCCTTTTTGGAGAGCCTACCTGAGGCTCGTGGGCAGACTGGACAGTGCTAAGGGAAGGATTTGGGCTCTGCAGTGCAGAATGTGGTGTGTGAGCCCCACCTTTCAGAGGGGAGGATTTCTGGCCCAGATCTGGCCCTTTGTCTTGCTGGCTGGCTTTTCTGCCTGTTGTGAATGGGAAGACAGTGTAGAAGTTGATATCCAGTGCTGGGATCTCTGCAGCCTCTGCACAACTGACTCAACTCTGAGTCTTTCCCCACTGCTGTCTGCTGACCACAGGGGTACAGGATGGTAATGTTTGCTGCCCTGGCCCATCAGTATTTGATTCATTGGTTTGCACAGATAGATTAAACAGACACAAAGAGTATTCAGGCTTGTTTGTTGTGGCAAAATATATAGTGGTAGGAACTTAGGCAAATGGACCAGTTTCTTTCTCACAAGAAAGGTAAAACCCATGGGTCTCAGCCGAGCAAGTGTTTAAATCATTTTTCCCCTCAAAAAGATTAATTTAAAATTTTTGTACTGGCAGATGTGAAACAGGTCTTCTCACTGTAGCAAATGTTTTTAGCCAACTTCTGAGCCCAGCAAGAAAACAAGGTATCTTGAGTTCTGTCTTTTCGTGTCTATTTTACCCTGCTGAACAACAGCTGTTGGATAGTGCTGCTTGAATTAGGACATGGTGTAAATGTCTTTTGGCTTGTTTTCATGGCTGACCTTGTGCTGGTGAGCCTCAGGTGTTCACATTTTTTTTCTTGTGTTTAATTACTGTTCTGTTTACAAGAAACTGTAGGGTTGTATTTTGGATCCACACGTGTACTGGTATCGTAAAGTGAACATTGTGGCCTTGATGGAAATTTTCCACTTTTTCACTGTAATTGTAGCCATTGATCTCCTTTTGTTCTGTTTCCAAACTAAAATATCTTTTGTTTTTTCCAGGCTCACATTAAATTTCCTATTGACTATCCGTATTCACCACCTACCTTCAGATTCCTGACCAAAATGTGGCACCCCAACATTTATGAGGTAAGGTGTTTGTTTTTTTTTTAAATGAGCTTTTCTCAGGCATGTGAGGTTTTCTAGTTTCTTGAAAATATTGATGGTACTAAATATCACTAGCCATAACTGAAGTGATTACTGTTTGTGTTAAATGTCGGCTTAATGGTTGAACAGTTAATTCCAAAAAACTGTAGGAAATGCTGTTCTTGTAGGATGGAGCCTTTATTCTACAGTGAAGCACTGTACTGTGAGTGCTGGCAGTTTTATGGGATTCCTGGATGAAGGTGTTTTACCCTACGGTGACACTTAAGCTACCAGTGGTTGTCTGTATGCTTTTCATTATCATTTTTTGGCATATCCCACAAAATTGTGTGATGCAACAAGATAAAACAGGAAAAAGTTTTCTGCAGCAACCAGCCTACAAGAGAAGGAGTTTAGACTTAGGGCACTCTGACTGCAGGAAAAGTGGAGCTGGGCTGAAGTCCAGCTTCAGAAGTCTTGTGCAGCCTCGTTGCCCATTTGAAGCAGCCCTTAGTTCAGTGCATGAGTGGATCTCACTCCAAGGGCAGCACTGTGGGCTGTTGAATCCGTAACTGGATTACGGTACAAGCAATAGCAGCTTCTGAAGTGGAATGTGTTTGCATAAATGCTCTTCAGAAAGCAGCACTCCCTGGTTTGAAAGCACTGTCTCTGTGATACTGAGCACAAGCTGCCTGGAGAAACTTAAGGTGATTAGTGCAATTGCTTCAAAACTAACCAATTTCAGAAAGCTGTATTTGAAAGTTGAAGGCCTGTTTCAGATCAAGACATGACTTAAGCTTTAAGAGGCCAGTCAAATTTCTGCTGAACTTCTTGAGTATTCTAACCAAATGTCAGCCTGCTAGGACTGCTGCTGGAATATTTTTCAAGAGACTAAAGGCCTTTCAAAAGGGTTCCTGTCACTTTGTCTTCCTAAAGAGGTTTTGCAGCCTTCCTGTGGGTCCAAACTGGAATGTCACTTCTGTTCCTCCCTGCAAACAAAAATGCCTTCATTTGATGCCTTGGGCTTGGAAGGCCCTTTTCTAGTAAGTTTCTGGTGTTAGATGTCCATCCTGGATGAGCATGCTCCAAATGTCATACTAAACTGCACTGATGTTTAAGTCATAAATAGCCAAAAGCCTATTCAAACTTCATTGCAAAATAGGATAGTAATTAGCTCTAGTTACTGGATACTTAGGAGTGCTGCTGCCTTTTTCTGCACAGAGACTTCCTAAATATCAGTCACCTACTGGTCTACCGGCTTGAGATTTGGACCTGACACCAAATTTAACGTGTAGCCAAGGATGGCATTTCTTTTTAAGTTTCTTTTTCAGTAACACAAGAGTTTAATCTATAAATAATAATAAAAAAAAGTCTTGACACCTGCAGATTATTGCAGAACCCTACTGTAGATGTTTCTGAATCCAGACATTCTCATGCAGGAGGTGAGTGGGAAATGGTTAGCAAAATGGTATGTACAAAATGAATCTTGGAAAGGACCTCTCCCAGTCCTGGTGGGAAGGATGAAAATTGGCTCTAGAAGCAACTGAAGGCAGGAGGAGAAACTAACCCAAAACTTGATGGGTGTATTTTGGGGTTACTCTTCAAATACTCCAGCTCTTGTCTTTGTGTTCGTAGCAGTATTTCTTGGAGCTGAGGGAATCTGAAACAGCTTGCAGGCTGTTTTGGAAACAACATTTAAGCATCAAAGATGAGGCACTGGGATAACTCCAAATGAAACTGAGAATAAATCAGCAAGGAACTTGAGGTTTGAGGGTTTGTCAGGAGGGAAAAAATATCTTTCAGTGTAGTGAAGATGAAAGAAAGTAGCAGTTTGCAGAATCTGCTGGTGAGACCAGATGGAGAGGTTGAGGCTGACGTTCCAGTTCTGAGTAAAGACTTAAGTAACATGTATGTTTTCCTCATCCCCAGTTTGCTTGGTCATCTAGTTGAATTTTACTAAGACTGCATTTAGTTCTAGGGCTTTATTTTTGAGGTAACAAGGCCTTTTAGTCGGTCGCTATAGATGGTGATGGTGTCACTATAGCCGGTTCCTGTGCTTTTTCTTTCTCTGGCAGATACAAACAAGGAAGGTGATATATTTATCTTTCAAAAATATAGGATGAGTTTTCCCCTTGACCACACCGATCCCTAAATGCTGGTCCTGACCTCATCAGGTCCCAGGACACTTGTGCTCTTCCAGACTAACTCTGTGTTGCCCTATTTGAAGTCTCAAAAATGTAACACTGTTGCAAAAGGAAAACCTAATATCCTTGCTTCCCCTTTTACTTTCATATTGCAAATAGTTGTTGGCCTATATGCTGCTTAACCTGATGGCATGAGGGACTTCCCCCAAGGGCTGCAACACTTTCTCCTGGTCAGCAGCGCTACATTTTCCCAGGAGATGTTTAAAGGAGAACCTGTATAAACAAAAGGAAAATTGGAATAAAGCCAGAAGAGTCCATAAACATTACTTAAGTAATGTTAATTTCACCTTAAAATGATAATAAAAATATTTATAGATTGCGCAAGTCTTCTGAAGTCCAAAAAGAGAAACTGCCTTGTTATGACAAACTGTTCCAGCAACATAAGTGTGTGCTTGGGTATTCATCAGCTCCAGGTGCTACTTTGCTTTTCATGGTTATGTTCTTCACAAAAAGCTCCTTCAAAACGACAGCTCGCTCAATTAGTATACCTGGCAAGTGCAGTGAGTAGCTGAATTTTGGATACCAATCACAAGCCTGCAGTGATGAAGTGGGATCTAATTTGACTGTAAAACAAATGTCATTGTTAATCATGGTGAGCTGAAACATTTGAGAAGGCTCTTTAGGTGAGCTGCTGCTATCTGTAGCTGTGATCACTGGCTGGGGCTCAAAGGCACGGATGCTATCACTGTGAGCAGTGCTGCTTTGTGCTACAGCTCCTGTGGGTAGAGCAGTGTTGGAGGGTCCTCAGGACGCAGCCAAAACCTCGCATTTGGGGAACTGCCAGTCTGCAATCTTGAACAAAGCAGATCTGCAGTTTCTCTTGTTCATATGATCAACCCATTCTTCAGGCCACTGTGACACGAGGCAGCACAGGCATTGCTCCTCAGCCAGTGCTGTGCCACCTGAAGGCATAGGATGCCTCTGGGAACTCAGATGCCTCTGGGAGCTTGTAAGTAATCCCATAGCAGGTTGCAAGAGGCAGCAAGCCAGCAGAGTCTGGAGAGGCAATATCTTGGCTGGCAGTGGAGCCATCTGCAGCTTCACCCCAACCTGCACAAAGGCACTGGGACCCTGTGAGTTGCTGGAGTCAGCTTTGCTGGGGAACATCAGCTATGATGGGCATTGTTACAGTACTCCTATGAAGGAATCACGTCAGGGTGCTGTTGCTGACAGGATTGGTTTTGTGAATGATAGGCACTGTGAAACTTCAGATCTATATACACTATGTAACACTGGTGAGTTAAACACAGGTTGAGGATTATATGGCTGTATGGCTTCCATATGCTGCCAAAATATCCTTCCTCTTGCATGCAGAGAGGTACCTGGGGGTCCTGGTAGACAACAGGTTGGCCATGAGCCAGCAGTGTGCCCTGGTGGCTAAGAAGGCCAATGGGATCCTAGGGTGCATTAAAAAGAGCATTGCCAGCAGGTCGAGGGAGGTGATCCTTCCCCTCTACTCTGCCCTGGTCAGGCCTCAGCTGCAGTACTGTATCCAGTTCTGGGCTCCCCTGTATAAGAAAGACAGGGACCTCCTGGAAAGAGTCCAGCGGAGGGCCACAAGGATGATAAAGGGCCTGGAGCATCTCCCTTATGAGGAGAGGCTCAGTAAGCTGGGTCTGTTCAGCCTGGAGAAAAGAAGGCTGAGAGGGGACCTGATCCATGTTTATAAGTATCTTAGTTGCAGGAGGCAAAAGGAGGTGGGGAACCTCTTTTCGGTGGTCAGTGGGGACAGGACAAGGGGCAATGGCCTTAAGCTGGAGCACAGGAAGTTCCGCACCAACATGCGGAAGAACTTCTTCACAGTGCGGGTGACGGAGCACTGGCACAGGCTGCCCAGGGAGGTTGTGGAGTCTCCTTCCCTGGAGATATTCAAGACCCGCCTGGACGCCTACCTGTGCAACCTGCTGTAGGGAACCTGCTCTGGCAGGGGGGTTGGACCCAATGATCTCTCGAGGTCCCTTCCAACCCCTGCAATTCTGTGATTCTGTGATTCTGTGATTTTCAGTGAAACCTACAGAGAGCATCTCCTGCTTTTTCACCTGATATTTCAAACAGCTCTGTCTTAGGGGAGTAGCCTAAGCCTGCCTGGCACCATCTGTTCAACCTGTGTGGATCCCAGCAGAAGCATTGTTTTGATACTTGAACTAGGATAGAGTGCTAAATCCTTGAATTTAAAAATTCCTGTACCTAACTCAGTTACTGGAAGGAAAAAAAATAACCCTGCTTTAGGTCTCATGTGACTAAAGTTCATTTCTATTACAATAGTAGTATATGCTATCTAGAGACTAATTTAGTTTTATATGTCTTCTATATTTTGGTTTGCTTTACTATACTCTTTTAAATCTCTTGGCCTGAAATTGTTTTGTACCAATTTGTAGGCAATCTCCAAGCAAGGGAAGCTTTTGAACATATTAGCACAGTAGACCCAGGAAGAGCTGAGACCTATTTGCAGTTCTTGCATGGCTTTTACTGGCATTTGGGGTGTTCACGTTAACAAGGTTACTGCTCAAATGTAGTCAGAGATGGAATTAAGACTTCAGACCTTTAGCCAGGCTATACTCAACTTTCATTTCTGTCTTTCAGAATGGAGATGTATGTATTTCAATTCTTCACCCACCTGTAGATGACCCACAAAGTGGAGAGCTGCCATCTGAGAGGTGGAACCCCACCCAAAATGTCAGGTAACTGTGAACCAGTGATGTACAAAGCTGTCCTCAAAGGCCTGTCGTCTATATCTTAAACTAAAGCCTGTGTTAGGAAGAAGCTTGAAGGGAAATTTAAGATTTAGGAGGCCTGAACTGAGCAGGAGCCAGACTTTCCAAGCTGAAAATACTAGAGTGCTATGTGTCCTGATGCTGGGTTAACCATGTAGAGCCTTTTGCCTACAGAAAACAATTCTGGTTTGCAGGTTTCCGTGTTCTTAAAGCAAATTCTCAAATATTTTATCCCAGACTCTTCTAAGATACCACTAATTGAAAAGGACATTCGAATATTCAGGCCTGGTGGGAATAGCTGTGCATAATTCTACCTATATTTGCCTTCTAATACAAGGCCATATTGCTGTCCTATAGCGTGGTGTCTTCAGCAGTTAGCTAAGGTAGTTTTCTTGGTGCCAAAAGGAAAGGATCATTAAGTACCAGAGGCATTCAAGGCTAACATGTCCATTTAAGACGTCACCTGGGTTTCATTCGAACTTCAAAGACACTGCCCATAAAGAATTGACAAAACAAGTATCAAATAACAAACCTGTGCAGCAGTAGCGATGGAGTGGAAAAATCTTGAGCTCAGATACTTCTGTTCTAACTATTCAATGTGATTCATTGTCCAGATAAGGTTGTAGTAATTGCCTTTAATTTTTTCCCACCTCATATGGGAATTACACTTGTTTTCAGAGTGATTTATTAGATGCTGGTTCTTTAAGTCTCCTTTTTGTTGGTAGATCCAGCCAGGGATCTCAATCCCTGTGAGGGAATGCAGCAGCTTGAAAAGGGTTGCCTGAGAGTTCAACTCTACTTTTATCTAACTTAGCTTCATTAAATTCATTTGAAAAGAGCTTTTGTCAAAGCAGAGATAGAGCAGGGGGGGTTTATTGGATTCTTGACCCTTGGAATGGGATTGTAACACACACTGCGAAGTGCTGAACTAGAACTAACGTGGCAGGAAACGAGGAATTGTAGCAGTCAGCGTATTATAAGAACTGATGTTCGCTCCTGGAGCATGCTACTTCAAGGTTAAAAAGGCTCAAGCGGAATGGTGCGTCCTAGCTGTGTGAAATTATGAAGCTTAAGGTGAATGTCATCCAATCCATCTGTCCCAAGTACAAGTCAGTATGAAGCATTCTCTCAAAAGTTCTAGTTCTGATTTGTTTTTTGTTTCCTTTTAAGTAACTTTTAAACTGTATCGCTGAGCTGCATTCAATTGTCTCTCTGCTCGCATGGCTGTTGAACTGTTTGTTCGTGTGTTTGATGTGTTTATCTCCTCCAGTTGTTTTGAATAGATGACAAGCCTCAATTCATAGCTAAGAAACAGATTAGGGCATTAATTATTTAAGTCACACACGTGTTTTGACTATTTCATTCTGTACAACACAAAACTTGATGTGAAACTTACCTTGCTAGTTCTGACTGCTGCTTTTCCTCAGTGTGGTGCATTTTTGGTGCTTACTGTCTTGGAACGCCTTGACTTAAGGGTGACCTCTGGGGAGAAAGCGTTCCTCAGGCACACTGCTGAGAGCAAAACTTGTCCTTCACTGTTAGCCCACTGCCAGCATCACCCACTGGGCTAAGCGCTGCGTGCAGACCTTCCTGCTGGGGTCCCATCTGGCTCCACAAGGCTCCAGAGTCTGTCAGATTGGAGGCAGCAGGACTGGAGGTGCATGAGGTGTGCATTGTGCATCACATTTGTGTGCAGTGAGCTGCTGCTCAGGGCTTCTCTTCATTTTCTAAGTCCCACTGAGTACTGGCAGCTTACTACAGGTGACCGTGTTTGAAGTGTCTAAGTGGGGGGTATCATTCTTGAGCCTTGCGAGCAACTGTGCTCTCACCTCTGAAGTGTCAAGCATAACTTTTTTTTTTTTTTTAAAGCATGGTAAATATGGACTTTCCTATCACTCAGAGATAGATGAGTCAGCTGTAAGTAAATTCAGCAAATATCCAGCAGTTAAGGAGTGCAGGTGTGACCGGTGTGGCAGACAGTGCTGTTCCTTCTCATGTCTAATGGGCCATAAAGCTGAGAAAGTGGTGGCAGGACTTGGGAGCTGAGGATCTTTGATCATTTTACTTGCCCTTCCCAGTATCTCCCCTGACTCCACTGTGTCCTTGGAGGTGTGTGGCCCCCAGTGTTCAGCAGGGGCACCAAGCACAGTGTTCAGGGTGTTGGTACATCCGTGTCTTGTGAGGACGGGTGATGCCCTGCCTTGCTGTTGCTTTGCTTCCTGAGGTTGCTGATTTCTCTTGGCTTTTTCAGCTGCGTTGGTGCACGCTGAGCTGATTGCAGAAACTGTCCAGATCTAACATTTATGTCAGTACAGACAAAGCCAAAACTTTTTACTGGAAAATAAAAATGTGCTGTACATACCTCTAAAAATGGCTCTGACAAGCTACAATGTGGATAGCAGCTGGAACAAAAGCCTCCTTTTCAATAAGGCACTGGTTGGGAGCCCCAGCATAACACCTGTTTTGGTTTAGACAAAATTCACCTGTTTCTGAGCCTTCTGTTGATTCATGGAGAGAAAAAAGCACTCAACAGGGCTGATTTCTTGAGCCTCTCCTGGCTTCTCTCTGATGATAAAGGCCTCTGGAGGGACTTGCTCTGATGAAAGCAGCACTGTAAAGAGCAGTGGCACGGCAGCTGGTGGGGAGCAGCTGGAGAGGTAACTTCCCCTGACTGAAGAGGGAGGGAGGGTCAGCAGCACAGGGCATGCCCGAAATTCCTCCTGCAAATGGCTTGAGCGTAAACTAGCCTGAATGGGAAACACGTCCCTGAGAATACGGCAGGTCAGTCTGTGCCCAGTTCAGCACAGTTCACATCTGATGCTGAGGATGTTCTCAGTCCCCACATAGACAAATCTGTCTGTGGTTTTAGGCCTGTGAGATCCCTCATACTGGGAGCCCTTCTTGTTAGCGTGCCCTGCTGGCTCACAGCAGCTCGAATGGAAGCAGAGTGCCTGATTCTCAGGGCATTAAAAATCACAGAGCTGCCTTAGCGCGCTGATCGGGAGTGGCACAGCCTCAGCTCTGATGTCCGCTCGCCTTGGTGGTGCACCTGGGTGGCTTTGTGCTGACCCCGGAGCCTGGGGCACCGTGGCAGGAATCAGCTCCCCCTCACTGTGTGTGATGGAAGTGAGGCAGAGCAGATGCTACATGCAGGTGCTGGTTCCTGTCCTGGGCCCTCCCCAGGCTTCGCTTGCTCTGCAGCAGAACCACTGTGCTGCTGCTGGAGCTGGCCTGCTGGCTTCACAGCCTGTTTGCTGAGAACCAAGGGCTTTTAGATGAATCCTTGAGATGAAGTGGAAGATTCTTCTTCCCATCATTCCTGTCTGGCCAGGCGATTTTTTCCAGAGCTGTCTTTCTCTTCGTCCTGGATTATATCTTTTGGAAAACAAACAGCAGCAGGCTCTCCTGGTAGCTGTGCTGAGCAGTCTGGCCAGACACCAGTGTTTAGTTTCAAAACCTTTCAAGGAGCTGAGCATCCAAATGACCAAGCATTTCCTGGAATCCTATCCAGTTGTACGAGCTGTCAGATGTGCTCAGCACGCAGCACTCTGAGTGCACCTCTAAATCAGTGTGAGCACAGTGGGGGCTGCAGTCTCCTTTGCCCTGTTCTGTGCAGCAGCTGCTGTGCACTCCTTTATTTCAAGACCTGTTACTTGTCTCTGCTCTTTCCTCACCTCCAGATGGCAAGCTTTTGCCAGTGGCAGCAGTGCAGAGGTCATAGGAACGCAGGAGCAGGGTGAGAGGTGGTGCTGGCCCGCAGTGCTTGCAGAGCAGTGTGCCCAGCAAGCTCAGTGCTGCGGTCAGAAGCGCAGGAGAGCTCTGTGCCGGGGTTACACAACTGGCTCGCGCTGGTGTTGCTGAGGACCAGCAGCTGAATGCAGCTGGGTGCTTGGCAGCGTGCCTGGGTGTTACAAAAAACATCTGCATTGCCTTCCCACTGCTGTGCTGCTGCTGCAGCTCTGGAGGTGCATGTGCTGAGCAGAGGCGATGCCTGGCTCCAGACTGGGCTCTCTGCCGGGCAGGAGGGCAGCAGGGTGGGCAGAGAGCCCGGCGTTCTGCTGGGAAGCTGAGCTTCACTGGGAACAGGCTCCCCAGTCGCGATTCCAGCCCTGCACCATCCACAGGCAGCATGGATGAGCTGAAACCTGGCCCAGGCCGAGCTCTGCTGGCCAGCCCTGTCACAGGCACATGAGCAGAGGAGATGGGCCAGGTGCCAGAGCACGCTCGGCTTTGTGTTCCCTCTCCACACTTGTTTCCTTCTCCTCTAGCTAGAAATGAGCTCTTGGGTCTGGGAGCGAAGGAAAGGCCGTGGCAGCTCAGTCTGTGGGAACCCTTGGGCAAGTTCATAAATACCCACTTTCACTTTGACTGGTGATCAGTGATCCTTAGCTTGAGTTTTGACTTCAAACAATGCATTTTGATGCTTTTCCAATGCATGACCTGAAGAAGTTGCCAGCATCCAGCATCCACAAGTGCTTTTGCTCTGACCCTGCTGTTGTGGTTGCCTTTTTCAGGACTATCTTACTGAGCGTAATCTCTTTGCTTAATGAGCCCAACACGTTCTCTCCTGCCAATGTGGATGCGTCGGTCATGTTCAGAAAATGGAGGGACAGTAAAGGAAAAGACAAGGAGTATGCTGAAATCATAAGGTAAGTTGTGCTGTACGTGTGCTGTGCTGCCAGCCTCCTGCTCCAATCCTACACAGCAGACTGCTTGCAGAACTTGCTGAAACCAGCTCCTCTCTGTGGCTGCTACTTGAGAAATGAATTTTACAGTCTTATTCCAAGCCCTGGTTTCTGGTCTCTGTAGGCTTTTCAGCACAGAATTGGTGCAGACTTCTGGAGCAGGCTGGTCTATCTTTGAATTGTTCTTTTTTCAGATTAATCTGGCACGGTGCACTGCAAAACCTATTGGCTGCTAGTAAATCCCAGTTGAAGTCCGTGCTTGCCTCTGAGCACTGCCTGCATTGCTTGGGATGTAATTCGAACTGACTGCATCCTACTAATTCTGTGCTTAATGCACTCATGAATCATAATCTTGTCCCTGCAATTTGAAGGAATATCAGCAGGATTTGGCAAGGGTTTGCAAAGCTTGGGGTTTGATTAGCTTGAAGCACTGTTCAGTCTTGACTGTCCTTTGCGCAGAAGTTGATTCATCAGGTGCTGCTGGAGGACAACACAAACTCGTATCAGGGTGGCTTGGAAATACAAGTGAGCAGCCCCTGCTGCCACACTTGCCTGGCAGAAAAACCACCAAACACATCTGCGTTGGCTCAGCTAACTGGGCATGCAGGATGTAGGGTGGAGCTAAGCGGGATGGCTGCAGGCCTGAGCTGAGCGAGGAGCCTTGCTGGAGCGAGCGCCTGCCAGCTCTGCTGGCTCCAGCGGCGCAGGGTGAGCTCTGCCTGGCCCCTCCACCCTGGGCTGTGTCGTGAGAGCTGGGAGGTGCCAAATGCTCCTGGAAATCCCGGTTTTGAGCATACTGGGGTCCTCAGTGGCGGAGGAGGCTGTGGACAGCGTCACTGAAACCACCTCAGTAAGTCATCTTGGGAAATCCCCGAGCAGCCGTTCTGCAGCATGACAGTCAGTGTAGTGAGACTTGCTCTGAGCTCAGGCGAGCCTCGGACACAGTCCTGTAGAATAACCGACTGTGTGTGTTGCTGGAAGTGTGCATGCTACAAACAGGCTTGGAGTACTCCGAGACCCGGGGCTGTGGGAACTAGATCTGTTGCTGCTGGCAGTGCCTCCAGCTCCGTGCCCTGCGCCTGCTCACCCTGCTCTGCCCTCCTCCCCAGGAAACAGGTGCTGGCTACCAAAGCCGAGGCAGAGAAGGATGGCGTGAAGGTCCCCACTACGCTGGCAGAGTACTGCATCAAAACTAAAGTGCCTTCCAATGACAACAGTTCGGATTTGCTTTACGACGACTTGTACGACGACGACATTGATGACGAAGACGAGGAGGAGGAGGATGCCGACTGTTACGATGACGATGATTCTGGCAATGAGGAGTCGTGACCTGCTCCCTCTGTGCCCCTGTACTGCCCTGCCGACTCAGGCCAGAAGGGAGCAGCGGTAGCCTAGCAGCAGTCCAGCAAAAAAAGTGTGGGGGGGGGATCAAAAAACTTTTTGTCTCCTGCTGTCTCCTGTTGTATGGATCTGTTTGCTCCTTTTTTATGGACCTCTTAGAGACCCTCCACAGAATGTCTGAATTCTTGCATTCTTAACCCTTTCATCACTGTATTATGATTTCTTTTTAAAAAAGAAAATCCCCTTTTCACTTCTCTACGAAACGCTCACAGCAAAAAAGGTTTGCTCATGTTTAGGTTCTTGAATTCAATACAGTCTTGCATTGAGGTGTTTAATGTATTTAAAGCTGGAACAAACCCAGTGGAAGCTGTGTTTTTGGGAGCTCGCGTGCTGCATTTATTGGGAAGAAAAAAACCCACACAAAGCAAATTGCCAAGGTTTAGCTGCTCCATTTACAATAGTAGCGTGTGTACATTCGTTTAGCCTTGTGGTGGTGGCTTTTCCTTTATGAGGTATGGGGCGGAGAGTGTAAAGCTACTGGGTGTTGAGCTTGATGAGATGTTACTGAAAGGTACAGTATTCCTTTTCAGCCTGCTCACGATCAGAAACAGGTGGCTTGTGGTATGAACCCTAAAATAAACACTTAACACTTCACGTCTGTACAACTGAGCCCTGGGTTGCTATTTATTTTTTTTCTTCCAGACAAAGTTAGGGTTAAAAAAAAAAAAAAAAAGTCCAGTTTAACCATGCTGCTGCCAGCGACCTGCAGCCTGTGTTTATCCTGAAATAGTGTTTGGCAGGGGGAGAGGCAGAGGGCTGCCTGCCCCAGCGCTCACGCGCAGCTCTGCAGCCTGAACCCAGTGCTGGCCCAGAGCCTGTTTCCTCCCGCTTGTGTAGGGCAATGCATGGGTAAACGCAGGGGGCTCTGGGGGCAGGGAGTTCCTGCCTGCAGCGTGCCTCAGCTGCTGCATGTCCCTGGGAGCTCTGGGCCAAGCTCGCAGCCCTCCCTCGGGCAGGGGATCCCGCATGCTTCATCTGCAGCCCCCTCCTGCTCAGCCCTTCCACCCCCAGACCCCTTTGCTTTGTGCTCTTCTTGTTTGGCTGTGGTGCAGTGGCCTGAACCTACCCGTTCGGTGGTGTCCTGCTCCTACCTTCGCCAGGAGTGGGGAGACCCTCCCCTCCCACCCCGTGGTGTGGGCTCCCTGCTGAGCTCGGCTGTGCCCCAGCCCCGTTCTCAATGGTACGGCTGCAGCGTGGGGCGGGAGCGAGCTGCGTCCTGCAGCGGGCACCGAGGGGGATGCGTGCAGCCGTGGGCAGAGGGCAGCAAGGCTGATGGAGGCAGAACACTGCAGCACAACCTCTGCTGGGTGGGCTGGGTGCCAGCGGCACCTCGTCCCCCAGCAATCCCGCCTGCCCTGCGGGGCAGCAGCGGGTCCGTGCCCCCAGCCCTGGCGCTGTGCGCCCGCGTCCCCGCAGCGTTCGGTGGGGACGGGCACAGAGCGGGGCAGCGCTGGGGGCCCGGTTCAAAATGGGGATACTGCATCTTTCAGGAGCTCCCGTGTACTTCTGACCGTCTTCACTGTATACTCTCTCCAGTGACTTGTATTTCCAAGCTTGGTGTTGTAAGATGCATTATTATGATTCTTCTGTTACCCTGTTCTTTTTTTTTAAAAGACAAAAAAGAAAAAAAAAAAAAGAAAAAAAAAGAACCACCTATTTTGAGAGCTCCTACATTAACCAGAGTAATTTCTCTCCCCCACTGTCCCTTGCAGTGTCATTGCTTCTTGACTTGCTGGTTTCCTTTTTTTGAGATACAAACTGAAGTATGAGGTTTTTTTGAAACTATTTAAGAGATGATGGAGGAGAAATGTTTACCTGCTCTGTGTATTCTGGTTTCTCGTACCCTTCTCCCCGTATCAGCCCATGTTAGCGTTTACATTTGCAACTACAGCCCCTTCAAATGCAGTTTTCAACCATTCTGAAACCAGCAGGGTACACGATGATAGATTTCTTAGTAGTTTTCTTAGCTGAAATCCCAGATGTTTTCCTTTTTTTTTCTCTTCAGTATAATTTACCAGAGAGAATTAACTGATGCATTTTTTGTGTTGTCTTCCCCTTCAGTAGTTATATTTTGTCTTTTCTGCACATCTGTCTACTAATAAAAAATGTGAAATGAAAACACCCCGTGCCCTTATGCTGCTGTTCCTTGTGCTGCTTTATTCCCGTGGGTTTGCTTAAGCACGGTCACAGCCGCGCTGGGCACCTCCGCTGTCGCACGCAGAGATGCAGGAAATGGGGCACCAGAACGGGACCTGCTGGCTGTGCAAGCAGCAGAACGAAGAAAAGAAAATGACCTAGGGGAGAGCTTAGGGAGCAGCGCGTGGCTGTGTGTCCCCAAAGCATGGTGAAGGGGGAGCAGCTGCAGGGACGTGTGGGCTCAGGACCTGGCTGGGACCCCCAGCAATGAGGGGCTCTGAGTGCAGCAGCACCGGGCTGGGGCTGGGTTCACGCTGGTGGCCAAGCACAAACCTTGGCTCTGCCATGGGGGCAGTGGGGAGCAGCACCGTGAACGAGGCACTGCTGGAAGCCCCATAGGCTGAGCGTGCCTAAGGTGCAGCCCCAGCAGTCCCCAGCAGCAGGGGCTGCCCATGAGGCCGCGCTGCAGCTGAAGCATTGCAGCCACAGGAGCCTGAGCTGCAGCACCGTGCCTTTGCTCGCAGGCGTGCACAGGGAGTGGTGATGGAAAGAAGCTGCTGTGGGAGGGAGTGCTGCAGGGCCTGACAGCTGCTAAGGGTAGGAAGTGCGCTGCCCAGTGCGGAGCTGCTCGTTCCATCCTTGTGATTCTCAGCACAGCAGCAGGGAAGCACAGAAAAGCTCCATGCCTGCTGCTTGGCCAAATACAGCTCTGTGCTGGTGCTGCCTCCTGGGCACAGAGCTCTCAGCCCACAGGATGGGCACCCAGCAGCCTCAGCCGTGGTTCAGCTGCTGCGGCTGCTGGAGGAGGTGGGTAAGGAGGGGCTGTAATAGCAGCGCTGCCCCTGGGGTTTGTGAAAATGCACACGAACACCAGCGATATGCTCAGAACTTTATTGGGTGGAGGAAGGGCGAGGAAGAACTGAAGCTCCTAAGCCACTGCCTGCACTGGTGCAGGACAACAGGGCCCGGAGCAGCCTTCTCTTCGCTTAAAACAAGTGGGGAGGGAGGGACAGGACGCTTCCATCCAGCAGCTCCGGCACAGGGCAAGAAGAGGTACAGGACACAGCTCATACTTTTATTTCAGAAACCGCTACATGGTTTTCGCCTCTAATGATGCAAAGGAGGTTCCAGGACACACTGAGCCATCCCAAGTCTCTTGCTCAAGGAACAAAACAAAACCAAAACAGATTAAAAAAAAAAAAAAGAAAGAAAAAAAAGAAAAGAAAGAAAAGAAAAGGAAAGAAAAGAAAGAGTCTTCTTTTTTAATATTTATTTAGAAACTGAAAAAGGAGAAGGTGAGGGTGCAGCTCCGGAGCGCCGCGGCACCGCTCACCATGGCCAGCGCAGGAGGGAGGGGGAGACAACAGAAAGGGGAAGGCCCACAAAACATTATTTTTTCTTTTTTTTTTTTCTTTTTTTTCTTGTTTAAAAGTAACAGATATGCAGGGGCATGGGGGCAAATATCAAACCACTGGACGTGTGATTTTTTTTTTTTTTTAGGGAGCCAGGACTCCTAATTTGCCTGAATTTTGAACTGCGTTCAACAAACGGGCTTCCAGCGCTGACAGAACGGCGCAGCTTGACGGAGTTAAAAAGCCCGCAGAGCTTGGAAAAGAAGGAAGGATGCCCTGGTGCAGATGGGAAATGGATAATTAGTTTTCCTACAAAGAAAAAAAACAGGCTGCAAGATGCAGAAAACCACATTTAGGCTCTATTACATTTACAAATACATACATAAATATATTACATACAACAGCAACTCAAAGAGGAAGCGGGCGAGTCACACAGAGGATGGCTGGCTGCAGTTCTCCCCGCACAGACGTTTGGCTGAGCAGTTACTTCTCCTAACAATTCCAGGAATGGGCTTCGGCTTCTTTTTTCTTTTTTCTTTCTTTTTATTTTTTTTCCTTTTTTTTTTTTTTTTACACTTCTTTTCTCTCCTTTCATTCTCTCCCCCCTCCCCGGTTTCGGATTTAGTTTGTCCAGTATGGAGAAGTGCCGTAGGCGGTTTTGGTGGCCTGAGACTTTTGCTGCATGGTGCTGGGCTGGTTGCGCTGGCCCGATCCTCCCTGGGAAGAAGAGAAGAGCCAGCGTCAGCATCAGCTGCAGCACCCACAGCACCGCTGCGCTGCGGGCAGGAGGCACGGAGTGCTCTCACAGCTAACAGAGACCGTGCACCTTCCCGGTGAGCAAAGCAAAACCAAAACTCTGCAGTAAACCAAAACCCCGCACGGGGAGGCGGCAGGGCCCGACTCACCTGCCCGTCCTGCTGAAGGTGGTGGTGCAGCATCTGGGAATGAGGCTGCTGGTGCGCAGGCAGGATGTGGAGGAACGGGGCTGGAGCGTAGCCCGGGGCAGCACCAGGGTTCAGGGGCCCGGTAGATCCGAGAGCAGAGGGCAGGCTGAAGGGCGGCGGTGTGCCAGCGTGGAATCCCTGCTTGTCAAACGTCTGCACGGGAGGCAACGGGCACGTCAGGGCGATCAGACAAGGACAGGAGCAGCCCAAACACAGATCCCTGCACCTCTCCTACACCCAAACACCCAAGGGCACTGCAGCAGATGAGTTCCAATTGCTGTTCTCACCCTTATTTCTGCTCTCATGCCTGTAACTTTTTTAAAAGTTCTCTATTTTATTGGACACAGTGTTTTTTTTTCCCTGACCTCTTTCAGGTAGTGGGACATGGCCTGGCAGCAGCTGCCTGAAATCAGTTGGATTCCAGGCTGGACATTTTGACCTACTCAGGGCATCCCAGCAAGAATGCAGGAAATTGCACTAAGGTTTTCCTCCCCCAGGCCAAAGCAGGGGAGAGGCATCCAGCGTTCCTCACCTGAGTCTTGTTATAGACTGAGCCACTGATATCAGGCACACCTGTGTTACTTGAGGTCACAGAAACACCTGGAAAACAAAAAGCCACCAACAATGAGAAAGCCAAGCAGCAGCCAGCCCGAACCCCGCGCTCACCCTGCTCCTGGTGCCTCGCTGCCCCACGTGCCCTCCTGCTCTGCGCTCTCCGAGCCCCAGCACCCGCACGGGAGGAGGAAGGGCTCAGGCCGTGCTCCTGCTGCAAAGGCTGGGATTACAGCTGGGATTCAAATTCACTGCTGGCTGTGCTGAACATTCAGTTAGCCCACGGAAAGCCAGCTTTCCCCTAGGATTAGGGATGCATTTGGCTCTATCACAGCGTTCAAGAGCTTTCCAGTAGTGCGCTCAGCAATGAGCTCAGCATCTGCTGCAGGCTTGTGCCCTTGTCCTCTCACATGCAGCAGAAGGCCAAGTGCGAGGTGTTGCACCCGAGTCAGGCCAATCCCAGATATAAGTACAGAGCAGGAGAAGAACTCCTTGAAAGCAGCCCTGGAAGAAGAACTTGGGCGTTCTGGTGGATGAAAAGCTGCAGATGAGCCAGCAGCGTGCGCATGGAGCCTAGAAGGCCAATGGTATCCTGGGTTGCATCAGAAGAGGGGTGGCAGGAGGGAGAGGGAGGGGATTGTCTTCTCTCTGTTCTGCCTTCGTGAGGCCCCATCTGGAGTACTGCATCCAGGTCTGGATGCACAGTCTCCAGCATAGTCTCCTATGCTGGATGTGGATGTGGAGCTGTTGGAGAGGGTTCAGAGAAGGACCACAAAGATGCTCAGAGAGCTGGAGCACCTTCCCTGCAAGGACGGACTGAGGGAGCTGGGCTTGTTCAGCATGGAGAAGAGAAGGCTGGGGGGAGACCTCATTGCAGCCTTCCAGTACCTAAAGGCAGCTTATAGACAGGAGGAAAATCAACTTTTTACAAGGGTAGATAGTGACAGGACAAGGGGGAATGGTTTAAAACTGGAAGAGGGGAGACTTAAATTAGATGTCGGGGGAAATTTTTCACTGAGAGAGTGGTGAGGCCCTGGCACAGGCTGCCCAGAGACCTGCGGATGCCCCATCCCTGGAGGCATTCAAGGGCAGGCTGGATGGGGCCCTGGGCAGTCTGATCTGGTGGGTGGCAAACCTGTCTGCAGCAGAAGGGGTTGGAACTGGATGATCTTTGAGGTGCCTTTCAACCCAAGCCATTCTATGATGATGAAAGGTGAGGACTGCAATGCTCCTCTGCCCCTGCAGAATTACTATCACTGACTCAGGCTGGCTTCCATCTGGACCAGCCGGCGCCACAGAAAGCTCGGGAACACTCATTCACCAGTAAGGTGAGTCTCAGATTGGCCACTCATTTGTGAGTTTACAAAGACTGGATCTGATCACTTCACCTGGATCAGAATAAGAGCTGCCGGCCCAGAGCAATGGACTCAGTGGGTATGCACTGCACTACTGCTGCACCCTCTTCCTAGGAGACTGCTCCTTTTCAGGCCACAGAGGAGAGCGTGACCAGCTTCTGGTTGAAGACTTGCATACTGACCAGTCCAGCCGGTGCTTCAGATGCACACAAATGCTTGGTATTTGCTTAAGCCCAAGGATGAACCAGTTAGTGCCAAGCAGTTCAGTAAACATTTCTCAGGTCTAACCAGCATGTGCAGAACAAAGCTTTCATATAAGCCGTGTACATTCCTTAGCCTTTGCAGTTACAAAGGAAACATTTCCAGGCATGAAATAATGCAATGAGTTACGGAGCGTACGGACAGCAGCTGAAACAACAGCCCGGAGATGTGTGAACTGCCCTGCTCACTCTGAACACACAGCTAACTCAGGTGCCTACCACTGAACTCAAAACCCAGCCAGCATTTGACAGACAACCACTTCAGCACCAGCTGCTTTGGCTTCAGCAACATAGGACTGCTGTGAGGCCACTTATTTTTCACCAAGGATAACTCTGGCAGGGAAAACAGCCACCGTTTCTCCCACACGTAACTGAGGACAAAGCTGCGCATCAGCCACACAGACCCTTACGCAAAGTTCAGCCATTAGGTTTAGAAGGAATTCTTGGGCCGTTAGAAAAAAAGCATTTTGTATACGGGAGATGGAGAAACAGCTTGGATCTGGACCCTCTTTAAAGCTGGCTGCTGTGCCAACTGCACAGCACTGGCAATGCTGGGAGCTTGCCCTACTAAATCCCGCTCAAGAGTAACCTCAAGTCTCATGTGTTACCTTTCCCAGGTCCAGTGCCAGCAGATTTGTTTTGTGCTTGAGATGACCCACTGTAGCCTCCTTTGCTGTAATCTCCAGCTGCCGTTCCCTGCGTTAAGTCATCATAGCCTGCTGGTGTGTACAAGACAACGTGTTACAGTGTGCAAGCAGCTCTGCGGACACTCCAGTGAAAAGCACGGTGAGAGCATACCTGCTCCATAGCCATGCTGCCCGTAGCCACTCGCTTGCTGGAAAGGAGTCGAGGCGGTGTTCAGATTGACTCCGTGCTGCTTAGCTGACGCTGGAGGTACCTGGACAAAGGAGAGGAACAAAAGGCACTGTTAGCTGAGGAGCAGAGCACAAACAGAAAGCTTCCTCTGCCACCTAGTGGGGAAGCATCTCCAGCTCACACAGCAAAAGTAATTTGGAGCTGGGAGCACTGGGACCGCACAGGAGGTGGCACTTGTGCTTCCAGCTCTAACTTGCTGCAGCACATCTGTGCAAGCCATAGCTTTCCTGCTACAGCTGCCCCCAGTCCTGCGTCACACGGCCTTTCTTCCCATTGCAGTGCAACCACATCCCAGAACACGATGCATGTTTCCTTCATTTGTGCAACAAAACTGACTGCAAGCAGCAAATTCTTACCCATAAACCAAAAAGGAGCAGCAAAAGTGCTCTCTAGAATCAAACAACACATAAACCAGTTCCTGAGGCAGTTTCATAAAACGTAATCCTACAGTGTCCTAAAATAGAACCATCCACCCTTCTGCCTGGAGTGTTAGCTCCTCCCAAGTAACTTTCTCCCTCCTCAGTCTACCGGCGCTGCTCTATGGTTTCATGCAGTTTCTCCCTTCCTCCAGAAGACTTCCTAGGCACTCTCAGATCGCTGACTTAGCTTTCTGACTCAGGTCTCTCTGTCTCTCACTTCTGGACTTTCAAATTTCCCCTTTTCTTGGGTAGGGGACAGCAGTTGTTTTCTCAAGTTTGCATAAATATTTTGGAGATCCCTTGCAGGATGAGGCAAGAAGAGAGAGAAGCAGGAAGGGAGGGTTACAGCTGAGGCTGTGACACTTACAAACATGGTTGGCCCATACTGGAACGCACTGGGAACACCCGGCACCCCAGCATAGTAAGGTAACCCAGTGTAGCTGTACCCTGGCGGCAGTGTCGGGTTGAGGAAGGGCTGCTGAGTCGTGTGGTGAGTCTGCGTCTGGTTCTGCTGTGGCTGGGCTAGCGTGGTCGCAGGAGCAGGAGAGGCAGAATCCCCACGGCCAAATTTTGTTACATCACCTGCGAAGGAAAGAACTGATCAGAAAAGTGATCAAAGCTTCTGCACAGGGAACCTCTGTGTACAAGTAAACAACTAAAACAAGAGTGCACATCCTATACTTGAAAGGCTGCGGGTTTTCATGGGAAGAACTCTCCCAGTCTCAATTCATCACGGCCACAGGTACACTGTTTGTGGCACAGAACTCTAATTCATTGGTAAAATGGAAACACCAACACCTACCTGTCTCACGCATTGTGAGCAGATTAATTACGATCACATCATTGCAATAAAATACGCTAAAAGCAGAACTATGGTAAGTAGCCAAAGTGCAAATGGTTGTTGGGTTAAAGGGTGTCTCTCCTGGAGGTTAAATTGATTAGCCAAGCTTCACAGGCTGAGAGCAAGTTAGGATTTACAGGCAATGAGGGGCATATTTTTGTCAATGTCTGTTTATTTGTGAAGCATGACTAGTTAGATGTCTGGTTCCTCACACCACCAAAGTTCTGGAGACAGTAGCTGAAGGCCAGGAAAGCAAGGCTTGCATCGTGGACCACCTTATTGAAGAAGCAGGAAGGGAAATTTGATTATTAACCCAAAATCAGTCTCCCAAGAGAAGCGACTACGAAGCAGAAAACTGAAAAAAACCCTTGCATTTTCTGACAAAATTCCAAAAAAAATCTTGCATTTTCTGACAGCCTACAGAACAGCATGTTCATGTGTTTGGTTTTGTAAAACATCTCTCATTCCTGACTAGTATTCTCCTTTGTTGGTTGCGAAAAAGCATGACAAGATTTAATACCTGCATTATAGGAAATGTAATAGGTATGGCTACAGTTTTAAGCTGTAATCAGACGGCAGTGGAATAAAACCACTTGCTGAACTTGCTGTATGGCATTAATGTCATCTCTGCACGCTGATAACTGAAGAACAAGAGCAAGAATGAGGAAGGGCTTCTTAGATCACATGCTTTTGGGAATTAAGTCCATTAGACTTGAAGAGGGCAAGAGAGAGTCTGCTACAGACAGCTCGTGGTGGGAGCATACAGGTGCTAAAATAGCAATGATCAAGTAGGGGGAGCTGCTGAGAGGGTTCTGGAAGGCTCTATTCTACTGCCGAAAGAGGAAAGCAAGCCAGTTGAATTTCAAGGAAAAGACTGATTAAGCTGTCAGCTATTTTCCAAGCACCTGGTATGTGCTTGGGAAGTGCACTAGATGACACTGCCATTTACATTTTGCCCTTGTTCTCAAAGACCATCCAGCTTTATCCCAGAAGTGGACACGTATGAATTACCAACCAGAGCAATGCAGAAAAATTAATGCCAAAGTTGAGAGTGAGAAACTTGCTCTTATTGCCTACTTTGGACTGGTGGTGTTTAATTGCCTACAGAAGGGGAAAACAATTGTGCTTTCAGCAACTGAAAGATGACCTGCATTTAAAAACCAGCACGTCTCATTTATCACCTCTGCCTTTAGAACAGCACTCACCTGAGTATGGGTTGTTAGCAAGGCTCCCATCTCTGCCTGTCAAGGTTGCAGGAGCAGGGAATGTAATTCCATAGTAATCCTTAAAAAGAAGCAACCTCATTAATTTATAGTTGAAACCATAACAGATCTGAATAGTTCTTGCAAATCCTGCCTTATAAACATAAGAATTTTAAAAGCAAGAAATAAGAGAAGCTATAAGGTCAACTTCTGCCCAAGCTTGCAACAGAGCTAAAGATTTACCTGGATCCTCAATTTCAAACTAAACCTACTTTATGGACACTTTATATCATCTACAGACACTTCATCTCTTAATGGTTAATTTCATGAGCCTGGATAAAGGTTCTGCTTTAACCTGCCGAAGCATCCAGGGAAGAGGAAGTTTAGGGCCGTAGAAGCAAGAACAATTATTGTTTTTTAATTTTTTTTCCCTTTAAACACACAAGCTGAGCCCAAGAGGTGGCTGCTGATGAGTACATGGAGTAAGAACAGATTCTCAATGCCTCATGGTCTCTCTAGCCACGAGTACTCATATCTTTTACCAAGTGAAAAGCCCTAGTGGTTTCAGCTGTAAAGGCATAGAGGAGCGACAGCTTCTTGCTGAGCATTCACCTCCACTCAAAGGCAACATCCAAAAGTTCCTTTATCCCAGCTCTCAGCTTGGAGCTGTCACCTTCCAGGACTGTGCCTGGAAAACCAACAGACCATGCAGGGTGCCAAAGACTTGGGGTCAGGCTAGAACCATAATTGCAACGGGGATGTAGTCTGAAGGTCTCGTACCATGCCCTGTTCTCTAAAAGTAAAAACATCACCTAGAAGAAGAGTACAAACTTCAAAGAAAACTGGAGCAAAAAGAGCTGACAGAAAAAAAGTATTCAGAAGTATTTAAACTATATGTAACAGGAGACTTTAGATCAGTGGTTTCTAAAGTGAGGTGACCAAAACAATCCAGTGCTGTGCATGGGCTTTCAGCACATAAAAAGCGGCTATAATAAAGAAGGGGACAGGCTCTTCCACAGTCTGTTTTGATAGGACAAGGGGAAATTGTTTCAAAGTAAAATAGGGGAGATTTAGATTGGACATAACAAAAACGTTTTTTACAGTAAGGGTGGTGAAGCACTGGAACAGGTTGCCCATAGAGGGGGTGGAAGCTCTATCCCTGGAAACATTCAAGGTCAGGCTGGACCAGGCTCTGAGCTCTGAGCTGTAGATGTCCCTGTTCACTGCAGGGACTGGGGCTAGATGGCCTTTAAAGATCCCTTCCAACTCAAATGATTTATGACATCATGAAGAAATGTTTTTTGGCACCAAAAATAAAATTTTGAATCATAGAATCATCAAGTTTGGAGAAGACCCCCAAGATCATCTAGTCCAACCATCCACCTATGACCAAGATTACCCACCTAAACAATTAAGGAGATGAGTGCTCAGATTTTCATTTATTTTTAACAGGTGGGGGTGGCACAATCAAAAAAGGTGAAAGATAGAGACTGCTGCCTTAGATCATTTTTCTAGTTTCTACACAGAAAGGTAGCACAGTCTTCACTTAGAGATGACAGGGCGCATCACCAAAAAGCAAAAAAACCAAACAAAAGCAAAACAGCATTTTTTTTTCTGTTTGGGTGAAGAGTTTGCCCTTCCCTCTCTGGGTGAGCTGTGGGGCTGGTACTCTAGGTAGTGATTTTCCTTCTCATGTTCACTTACTCCTCACCATTTCTGATCCACCCACAGTTAATGTTTTAACCACTCTTGTACCCATTTCCACACAATCCTCAACACTGGAAAAACATCTTTCTCCTTCACAGTTATCTCTGCAAATTCCCTGACATCTCAAATGCTTTCTTGGAGTCAACTGCACTTTCCATATTGCTGCACTTCTGCGTGTCACTGCCCCATTTCCTACATATAGTCCTCCATCACTGAACATGAAATAACTTTGCAAAGACTTAGTACTGCAGAAACTCCTGTAACTATCCATAAGCAAATTCCCACCAAACGTCTTAGAAGGTTAGTGCTCTCCTTCCCTGCTGAGAAAATGCCATAAGAAGATTTGGAGAAAATCATGAATAGGATTCCATGGGTATGAACTGGAACAGAACAATGCTAGCATTATTCCCTAAATAAATTGCACAAAGAACAACCAAATTTACCTGAGAACAGTCTAAGAGTTTCAGTTATTCTCTTTGATCCACAGGTAGGGGAAGAGCAGTAGTTCCCCTATCAGTTCCACAAATCCCTATCTCACCCACTTATGCATACACACACCCAAAACACAAGTAATTGGAAAGCAGAAATGTGAGACGGTGAACTTACTGCCCAATCCCAGGAAAACATCAGAAAAGATGCAGTGTTCTAAGAAACATTGATTCATAGAATATCCTGAGCTGGAAGGGACCCAGAAGGATCATGAAGTCCAACTCCTGGCTTCACAAAGGACCACCCAAAATTCAAACCCTGTGTCTGAATGTTGTCCAGACGCTCCTCGAACTCTGGCAGCGTGGGGCCATGCCCACTGCCCTGGGCAGCCTGTTCCATGCCCACCACCCTCTGGTGAAGAACCTTTTCCTCACCCCCACCTGACCCTCCCCTGACACAGCTCCATGCCGTTCCCTCAGGCCCTGTTGCTGTCCCCAGAGAGCAGAGCTCAGCGCTGCCCCTGCGCTCCTGTGAGGAGCTGTAGGCCGCCATGAGGCCTCCCCTCAGCCTCCTCTGCTCTGGGCCCAACACACCAACGGGCCTCAGCCACTCCGTATTTATCTTGCCCTCCTGATGCTTCACCATCTTTTTGTAACTCTCTCTTGGACACCGTCTAATAGCTTTAAGTCCTTTTTACATTGTGACACTCAGAACTGCATCCAGTGCTGGAGGTGAGGCCACACAAGCACAGAGCAGGACGATCCCTCCCCTCCCCAACAGCGGAGCAGCCTGCAGCCTGCTGCAGCCCAGGATACAGTTGGCCCTTTTGGCTGACAGGGCACATTGCTGGCTCAGATTCAACCTGCTGGCAACCAGCATCCCCATATCCCTTTTTGCAGGGCTCTGGTTTATCTGCATCCTCTATTTGTGAGGTGACCATCCTCATCAAGTAATGGAACTGTTGCCTTGGGTCCTCATTATGCTTTTAAAAAAGTACCAACATAATCAAACAATATAGGCATTTCCTGACCAACAGAAGGTGCATGGGAGAATGCATCCAAAATCAAAATGGAAGTATCAGGAGCAGACAGAAAATTACTGAAAAATGAGAACTGATCTAACATTCTATACTTAGGCTTAACCAACTAGAGCACAAGGTACCACGCACATCAGCTAAATCCTGAGTGGCACCACCACTTCTACCATGCAGTCAGGCTACAACAGAGCAGCAGATAAGATTACATAATCCCATAACATAGTCAGAATTTATAGTACGATCATGCACATTAAGAAGTTGAGCTGAATCAAAAAAAAAAAAAAAAAGCCACCAAAAAAGGGAGCTCGCATTGTTGTTGATAAGTGCCTCTCACTGCTGGAAGCATTCAGACCACGGTGATGACTGCACTTGGACACTTGCCCACTTTCATTTTCAATATGCAAAAAGACTGGCACCTCAGACATCAATACTCCCACCAGGTCCTGCCTGCTGTACACTGAGTAGTAGGAATTTCTCCAATAAATGCAGAATGTAACAAAAAAAAACCCAAAATGTAAGAACCAGAATCAATACATGAACAATTGATGACAAAGACTTCCTGACATCAGCATCATCGAGTTAGGTTCACTCTCCTCGGCAGCGTGTGTGGAATCACTGCCTCCCAGAAGGGCGATGGATGGACAGAGGCAGAGTTAACGCTCACGTGTGATTCTCTGGTAATGATCTGTACTCAGGAGACAGTGGTGGGAACCGAGAAATGAGCGTTCGCTTTCATAAATGTGTGGAAGTAGCGGGCAAAGCCCTGTGCAAGAAGCAGAGAATGCATGCTTAGCTCTCAGAACTCAGTGTGTCCATTCCGAGAGGAAGTGGATAAACAAAAGACTTGGTTTTGCATTTTTTTCCCCCTCCCTGGAAGTGTTCAAGACCAGGCTGGATGGAGCTTTAAGAAACCAGGTCAAGTGGGACAAGTCCTTGCCCACAGCAGAGCAATGAAGAACCATTCTATGATTCTATGACAATCAGGCATTTATTTATAAATTCTCATAGGGTGAGCAGAAATAATTCAGACAGTGCAGGGGGATACACACAATAATATTTGCAAGACATTCTGAAAAGGAAAAGCTGTTGTACCAGCAAAACAAAAGATGTTAAAAAGAAAGGACGGGGTAAAAAAAAAAAAAAAAAAAGACTACATGAAAACCTGGAAAAAAAAATCTAAACAAAAAGAAAATAGAGGAAAAACATATATTAATACAAATATTAATGGCATCAGGGAATTACATAACAAAATTGGAGCTAGCATCTTGTCAAACACAAGAGAAGAAAAAAGGAAAAAAGCAAATAGAAAGCAAAACCAAAAATGAAAACAGGGAAATTCTATCTGATGATGAAAAGAAACGTGCAGCACTACTTAACATTAGCCACAAAGCAACGTCCCAAACACAGTTTATAAACCACCACCAAGACCCAGCAGGC